>JAGKQL010000057.1:2998948-3045927 GCA_018398635.1 Cyprinodon brontotheroides
CTATACTGGTGCTATATTGGTGCTTTACTGGTGCAATACTGGTGCTTTCCCGGGGCTTTACTAGTGCTATACTGGTGCTGTACTGGTGCTTTACTGGTGCTATACTGGTGCTATACTGGTGTTATACTGATGTTATACTGGTGCTTTACTTGAGCTTTACTGGTGCTATACTGGTGCTATACTGGTGCTTTACTGGTGCTTTACTAGTGCTATACTGGTGCTGTACTTGTGCTTTACTTGAGCTTTACTGGTGCTATACTGGTGCTATACTGGTGTTATACTGGTGCTTTACTTGAGCTTTACTGGTGCTATACTGGTGCTATACTGGTGCTTTACTGGTGCTTTACTAGTGCTATACTGGTGCTGTACTGGTGCTTTACTTGAGCTTTACTGGTGCTATACTGGTGCTATACTGGTGCTTTACTGGTGCTTTACTAGTGCTATACTGGTGCTGTACTGGTGCTTTACTTGAGCTTTACTGGTGCTATACTGGTGCTATACTGGTGCTTTACTGGTGCTTTACTAGTGCTATACTGGTGCTGTACTGGTGCTTTACTTGAGCTTTACTGGTGCTATACTGGTGCTATACTGGTGCTTTACTGGTGCTTTACTAGTGCTATACTGGTGCTGTACTGGTGCTTTACTTGAGCTTTACTGGTGCTATACTGGTGCTATACTGGTGCTTTACTGGTGCTTTACTAGTGCTATACTGGTGCTGTACTGGTGCTTTACTTGAGCTTTACTGGTGCTGTACTGGTGCTTTACTGGTGCTATACTGGTGCTATACTGGTGTTATACTGCTATACTGTGCTATACTGGTGCTTTACTTGAGATTTACTGGTGCTATACTGGTGCTATACAGGTGCTATACTAGTGCTTTACTTGTGCTATACTGGTGCTATACTGGTGTTATACTGGTGTTATACTGGTGTTATACTGGTGCTTTACTTGTGCTATACTTGTGCTTTACTGGTGCTATTTATTTACTATATTTAGGAAAACATAAAATGCATTAGTTAAAAGCAAAACCACAATCAGCCCCAGCATCAGTTTAATTAATAGAAAATTTTATCTTAAAAAATGTAGATGTATTTTGGAAAAAAAAAAAAACAACCAGGGCAAAAAAAACTGTTATTTCATGACGTGGAATAAATAAATAAGTGACACCATAACACCCCTATGAGCAGCTTTAAGTATACAGACGCCCATAAACCGCTAAAAGGCTAGACAGAAGCGCTTCCAGTTGAAGGCTACGCTGCGTAGCAACTAAATCCCTCCAGAGAAGTCTGCGCTCGCTGGAGTGTGAGTCAGGACTGCGTTTTTCCTGCGATTCAGAAGGAGCTGAACTCGAGTTTTTCCTCTTCCTGCGATTCAAACCGAGTGAACGCAGTGTATCCTAAAGAAGCTAATCCCGCCTGCTAACCACATGAACAACGGGGGCCCAGAGAGGCGGAGGTGCTACTACAAGTTGTGGCTACATGCTAACAACCCGTAGCTAAAAGGGAGAGATGTCCCATGCTAACGTGAGTTATAACATTTAACACTCTTGTAATTTGCCTCTTATTGCTGCATCGGATTGATCCAAATCTCTGAGTTACTGTTGGACAAACGGACTGGACCAAAGAAGGGCCTGCAGAAACCGGGCCCAGCTGAAGGCCTTCACTCCCACCAAACCAAACAGTCACTGCAAGGGAAGCAAGGGAAACGGGGCAAATCGGGGCAGCTGGGAACCATTTGCCTGACTGACCTTCCCAATGGTCACGATGTCGTCCTTCCCGTGCCAGTCTGGTTCATAGACCTCATGGAGAGACTGTGTCAGGTTGATGGACGCCTGCTGCATGCCTATGGGAACAAACAAACTGTTTTAACCTCATGGGAGAGAAGCTGTGAAGCATCTTGGAATGATGCTCCATGTAAACGTGGAGTCAGATTAAGCCTGAACGGTTCAGTTTGTCACCTTTGATGGCAGACATGTAGGCCTTCATCTCCCTCTGCAGCCGAGCACCTTCAGACTGACAGAAAATACAGCAGATTACAAACCGCTGGACTTCTGTTCAATAACACTGATAAGACCCCAGATGCAGCAAACCTTTCTGAATTCAGACCAAATCAAAGAGATAATGAATGAAACAGATGAACAGCAGGAAGAAGCATCCCTCACCTCTTGTCTCTTGAAGTTAATAACCACTTGTTCAAACTGCTCATCTTTGGTCTCATCAGCTTTTCCAAGTTTCTGAAGAACCTGAGAAAGAGTTTTTCTAGGTGAATAAGTTGCTTTAACAGTTTACAGGAGAAGAACATCTACAAACATTTCCCTTCGCTTGTTGAATTCATTTTTGGTTTCCAGCTATAATGAGTCATCTGGGACTCCCAATCTGTTGTTTAATATAAAACTAGTTTAAGGATGTCCGACTTGCACAAAGCATCCTATCCTAGAACCACGCAGAATCACCAGACCAGGCTGATCTCTAGAGTCAACCAGGGATTAGCCATGGCCCTGAGAGCATAGGGGATGTAGACTGACCATCATCATCATCATCATCATCATCATCATCACCACCACCACAGAGGAACAGTTGCTTTGGGAAACATGAAGCAACTGCTGTTGATATTTGTTGTTTCAGTTAAGTGTTAGGATCCTCAGGCTTGCCCACCAGAGGGCACTTCTGGAGGAACCTTCCTGCACACCTGTTCCTCTTCTGCTCTGTGTTTTTCCCTTAGGGGTTGAGTTACTGGGGATCTGGAGACTACTCTTCCTTGTTTCTGCCTCACAGGAATCCTGTCCCAGCAGCTTAACCTCCTGGCGCTCTGGGGTCTTCTGGAGCTGGAACCTTCCTGCACACCTGTTCCTAATCCCCTCTCATTAGAAGACCCCCTGTCTCCTTTATAAGCTCCTGCCTGACTCTTGATCCCACCCCTGTCTCCTCGTGAAAGCTCGCAGTGTTGGGATCTTAAGTTGGATGCTTAACCCCCTGCCTTGCCCTGAGCTTGGCTACTGGAAGAACCTCCTCTTAGCTCTGGATATCTCTAGCTAAGTGAGACCTCCTGTCTCAGAGCTCTGGATTTCTTCCTTGTTGTCTAAGTGAGCCTTGAACTCAGTTATCCTGTCTCTTGAAAGCTCTGGATGAGCTAACCTCCTCCTGCTCCTGGTGAAAGCTCTGGATGAGCTTAACCTCCTGTCTTCCCCGTGAAGCTCTGGGATGAGCTTAACCTCCTGTCTCCTCGGGATGAGCGTTAAGCTCTGAAAGTTTCCTGGGATGAGCTTAACCTCCTGTCTCTCGTGAAGCTCTGAAACCTCCTGTGCTCTGGCTCTGAGTCTCTCTGGCAACCTGGATGCTCCTGGCCTGCAGCTCTGGGAGAGCTGCATCACAGGATGAAACCTGTCTCAAGCTCAGAAGCTCTTCTCTAGGAGAGCTCCAACCTGCTAATCTGCCCTGGTGAGCCAACCCAAGATTCCTAACTGATGGATGAAGCCTGGAAGACTTCTGTGTGGAGTTTCCTTCTGGATGAGCTTAACCTCCTGTCCTATGTAGGCTCTGGATGAGGTTAACCGATTCACCGGATCCCTGTTGTTCCCTGCTAAAGAGCTGGAAGCTCAGCCTGAGAAATCCTTCGTGTTTCCCCTGATGCCTAGCTCTGCAGTGAGCTGGAAGCTCAACCCAGGACTGCCAGGCTAAGCTCTGAAGCTAAAATGCTTAGCTTCACATGAACTCAGCTAGCAGCCATCTCCCGTTCCCCCGCACAGACCCCAGTGAACCTCCAGTCCCCTGCCTGAACTGTTCCAGCTTATATATCCATGTGCTTGTGTCATTAAATAAACTCTTTGGACTTTACTAGTGTCTCCCGTGAGTGTTCTGCATCTTGGGCTTGCTACACTAAGAAAAACCATCATGATATTAAGGGACTATATGGACCAATAAAAATAAAATAAATTCAACTCTTATTGATTGACTCTCTCATTGAAGAAATTCCCTCTCTGCATTTAACCCCTCCCCTTGGGGAGCAATAGGCTGCCATGGTGCGCGCCTCGGGAGCAGTGTGGGGTTAAGGGTCTTGCTCAGGGACCCAGAGTGGCGGTCTGTGGGAGTGGGGCTCGAGCTCGGAAGCTCTATTCCCTGACCACTAGGCTGCCCCTCCCCTCTCTCTGATTGATCCATTTGTTTTATTCCTGCAGGTCTGGGTCCAGCGCCCCCTGGATCTTTGATTTTTACCGCAGTGGAACAAATGTCAGAAAATAATCCCTTGAGCTTTTGTGTGTCGGGGGGCTCGAATGTTGTATTGTTGCGTGTTGCTCTCAGGTGTAATTAAAACTGGGAGTACCAAAAGGAGGTGTCCAACAAAGCCCATCGACTCCCCCCCCCGGGAGATAGGCGTTGCCAACTCACCCCCCCTATTCGACAACCTAGAACAGTCAAAGTGTAAATGCAAGAGGGGGTGGGGGGAGCCAACCATGGTGAGGCCCATGAAATTACCCCCCCACCAGTCGCACTACCATAGCCCGGGGGCCAGGGACCGGCAGCAGGGCCCACAAGCCAGCCGGCCACAGGGCTGAGACCATTACCACCCAAACTAACCCCACCCCCAAACCCCACCCCATCCTGTCCTTCCAAAAAAAAGGGGAGACATCTTGACCAGCCAGCCCGCATGCACCATGCACAGCCCCCACCCTGGACGGAGCTCCCACCAGGGGATGGCACGGACCAGGACCGATACAGGGAGCCAAACCCGAAGCCCTTCTAATATCCTCATCCCTCCACGACCAACCCCAAACCCCGAGCGGAGATGCGATTCCCCCCCACATTAACTTTCAAACAACTCACCACACAAGAGACAAAAGACATTCAGGCCGACCCATTCCCACTCCCCCTCCCTCCCCTTTCCCCAACAGCAGAGTCTGCCATCTGCCATAAGGTATTAGTGCCCCTCTAACCCCTCACCCCCTGCCCAATAGGCCCCCCAGCACAACAAGGGGCCATGGCAGGGCCTGACAGCGGGGCGTACACCGGCCCAGACTCCAAGCAGCACTCCATACAGAACCCGAACCCCCAACGGCCCTCCAGGGCACGTGCCTGACGGCAATGCGCCCCAGGGACCCCAGACTCCCGGACCCACCCAACAGCAGCACAGCTACCAGACCAGTAGCCCAAGTCCGCCACCACGGAACCCCACCGAGAGCACCCCAAGCGGCCACCATTGGACGCCCCAAGGCGTCACAAGCCCCGCCCCGATTGGGGTAACAGACCCCGGGGCCAGACCCACCAAGCACCCCACTCTGAGCACCTCTCAGTGCCCCCAAGGACCCCCAAACCAGCCCCCCCGCTCTCCCCCCGTAGGATGCACTTCACAGCCCCCCCACTACACTAAGTGATGGAGCCGATCAAGGGAGCCCAGAGAGATCGGTCTGATGGGGATGCAGATGCTGTCTCAAGATTAATATGATCCAACAACAGATCTCTGTACTGATTGATGCTGAGTTTATCCTTACTTTTCCAATTCATGAGGATAGTTTTCTTTGCGATACATAATGCAGTGAAGGCCATGCAAACTGATTTTTTCCCCATAGAGCTTCCCTCAAAGTCACCCAGCAAGCAAACTGGAGGGGAAATTGGGATTTTACAACCCAGGCACAGTGATAGATCCTTACATACCTGTACCCAGAATCTCTGAACCGGCGTGCATAACCATAACGCGTGAAAATAATCATCAAGATGATTGCCTGTGCACTGTGGACAGATGTTAGATTGTGCAAAACCCATCTTGAATAATCTTTTGACCTGTATAGTGCACTCTGTGGAGGATTTTTATATTGTATTAATTGTAAATTGGGGTTTCTAGTCATGTTAAAAGTTCTTAGACATATCTGAGCCCAGATGTTTTGTTCAAAGCTGACTGATAAAATCCTCCTCCCATTTAGTAGTAATAGGAAGAGATATTGGATCATCCAGTTTAGTCAGTGTCTGTATAATTTTTTTGGGGGTTAACTCTAGAAACTCTGATATTTTAGTTGGAATTTTTAAACCTCCATCAATATGCTTAAATTTATTTCTAATTATAGCTTTAATTTGCTCATATTCTAAGAATTTATTTTTTGTTAATGCCATATTGCAAATTTAATCTAGCAAATGTGATAAACTCCGTACCTTCAAACAAAATGATCCAGATATGTAATACCTTTATTCTTCCAGTACGGAAAGTTTATCACATTATTGTTTTGTAGAATGTCAGGGTTATTCCAGATGGGTGTACGACTGCATGGGATAAGTGATGACTTCGTTATTTTTAGACATTCCCACCATGCTGTCAGGGAAGAGCTGATGTTAATATTTTTGAAACATGGGTGCCGTTTGATCTTAGAGCTAATAAACGCAAATCTGAGATTGGTTATATTACTGCATATATCCTGTTCTGTGTCTATCCAGGGCTCATCTAAGGGATTATGTTTTATCCATTTAGAGAAAAAAAAATAATAATTTTTCGCCACGCATCACTGAGTCTGGGGGCGCCATTTTAGCCCAAATATAGTAGCCCCTCCCTCCTGCCATCTTCCAGCAGTGACGCCACGGTGCTGGTAAAAAGCCTCTAGCGCCATTCTCCCCGCTTTCCAAGCTAAATCAATGGGAACTACTAGACACATCTGCAATCAACAAATACTATTGAAGATTTCCAGAGGACTTCACCATTGAAATTCACCAGAGCTATAGTGAAAACTGACAATGCCCACGATGCGTGGCAGCTGGATGCTGGAATACATCGGGGTAAAAGTGAAAAAGAGTTATTCCACCTTTTCTGATTCCTGATCCTCCACGGACGGGCTGGTCGTTGGATCGCCAACTTGAAGAGGGAGGATTTGGTTGCCATCAACTTCTGGCCAGAGAAAAACCCCGTAATATGTAGCCAACATTTGGAAGAAGAATGTTTTCAAGATGACTTGGATAATAGCGCGCAGACACAAACACCAGGATACAGCACTGGGGACTTGATCAACAGCCCGAGCACCGCGACCGTGACAAACATTCACTAATGTGTCAGTGGCAGTAGTGTTCTTTTGTGGATTTAACCGTCCTGGGTCAGTAAGGAGTGAAATAAACATTCTCATCTGTGTGGCTCCACGCCATGACGCATCATCAGGGGTCCTGAGCGTGGACAGGACTCTGAGACAGGAAGTCAGTCTGCTGACCTTTAACCCCACCCAGCAGCACAGAGAAGATGGAGCGGATCCAGTCTCTGCTCCACATCCAGAACCCCTTCAGCAGGCGGTGGGGAGCCTCCTTCATCCACCTCCACTCGACATCAGAATCTCTGCAGGAGAACTCCCCCTGGAGGAGAACCACTCCCCATCAGAACCTCTGCAGGAGGAGAACTCCCCCTGGTCTAAGACATGACCTTTGAACTCTGGCTCCTGAAGGGGAACCGGATCAGCCAATCAGAACGCAGCAGGCTGAGCGTCAGCCTCTAACAGAAAAACAGAGATCCGTCTGCAGTGACGTCACCATCCCAATCTAATTAGTCACTCAGAAACGTCACTCAGCATTAATCCTCCAATCTAACGCCTCTGGCTTTTCCCTCCACTTCCTTTATTTTTATTCATCACTTTATTTCATTAAGCGCGCTGACGTCATGCTGTCTGATAAAATACCAGAATCCAATGTTTGGTTTATTCTGACAGCAGCAGCCGCGGAGGATGCAGGCCTGCCTCCCTCCCTCCATCCTCCTCCACCTCCATGGATCCTGGATCCCGGTCCACATCCGTCCGAACCCGAACCTGCAGCCGAACCTGCAGCCGAGCCGGCGGGTCCTACCTTCTCCTGTGCGCGGTTCAGCCGTTTCTGCACGTTCTTCGCAAAGATCCCAGTTTTAATTTCCGCCATGATGCCTGCAGAGGACGGAGGATTACCGGGAGGGGAGGGGGCGCGTGCAGGGGGCGTGTCTGAGGGACATCCAGCAGCTGATTGGTTCTTCCTCCTAAAGCTGCAGCAGTTCTGTCCTGATGATGTGAAGCTTTTCTCTCATTCATTCATGGGTCACACCGGCAGGGGGCGCTAGAGCACCACTGAGGAACAGGGTTACCATGGGATTCCTCCCAGTCTGACCAGTTTAACCAGTCAAAAACGGAAACTACCTCTGTTTTGCCATTGAAAATCAAAAGCAACAATAAAATAAAAAAGAATCAGGGAAATCAAAAAACGAGACGTTTTTTTTCACTTAGTTTTTCTGTTTTTTCATTTCTAAATTTACAAAAACGGAAAAACGGCTTTGATTTCCGTTTTTGTCAATTTAGAAACGAAATGTCTAGGAAATGTCTAGGTAGGATGGAGGTTGAGATGAAAACATGTTGCTTTTAAATGTAACAACAAAGATTGTAAAATGTGAAAACCTGAGGGTTATGCGTAATGACGTAGCTACCCACTGCATGCTGCGGCACTGAGTGACGTCCCGTTCAGATTATGAAAATAATTAATCTGACCAGCTGCCACATCACCTCTTCTCCATAGAGAAGGTTCCCACGTGCAACTTACAGATGAACTTTTAATCAGCTGAATGATTAAAATAAATCATCTTAAAGATTCTTCACTGTGGTTTGGAGAGGAGTGACGTTATCAATAATCTTTAGCTGCTTATACAGCATACTTTTCTAGACAATCAGCTCAGGGTTCCGGTAGAGGATCCTCAGCACAGAACCAGCTTTCTGGATCGGTTTGTTCAGCAAATAAGCAAGGATTGCACTTTCTATAACAGAATTAGAAGCAACAGGCAATGCAGCTCATCTATTGGTTAGATCGGATCTGAGTTTTCTTATGAATAAGAATCTTCACCTGCAGGCTAATCATAATGGCAATTTTTAAATATATAATAACTTTATTTGAACAGTAACAATGACAAACTCAACCAGTACAGTATAAATAATCACAACATATAGTCAATCATACCTTCCAACACTTTTCCTAATATTTTTGTTCTTTTCTTTCAGTTGCCGTGTAAACAGATGTTTACACAACATGTTTATGCAATACACTTCAGAAAGAGAGAAAATCCAAAGATATCTATAATTTCATATGTTGAATATAACAGAATTATAATGAAAGATAAATTAATAAAATAATATAAATAAACAAATAAATAAATAAAAAGCCAAGTAAGCATTATTGTTTAATTTGTATGGAGGGATTGCTGAAATAAATTATAGAGGTGATATGACACATTTTTGCTTTAGGTTTTTGAATTTTGTCTAAGTAAAGATTTAGAAGATGGATCTCCTGTTTAATATCAGACCATAACCGAAAAACGGAAGTAGTTTCCGTCTGTCGTCTTGGTTTTCCGGAAAAAAAAAAAATTGCCTGAAGGTACACAGAGCTTCCTCCCAGTCTGACCAGTTTAACCAGTCCACATCAGTCAGGACCAGCGGTCCATGTACCTTCAGGCAATTCACTTTTTTTTCCGGAAAACCAAAACAAAAAACTACTTCCGTTTTTCCATTTCAAATTAAAACCAGAAAAACGGAAATCAAAGACGTTTTTTTCAACACAAAAACCAGAAAAACTAAATGAACAAAAACGGGCCGTTTTTAATTGTTACGGTTCGTTCTTTGTTTTTTCATTTCAAAACAAAAAAACAAAACAAGCATGTGGTTTTTCTGTTTTTCCGTTTTTAAAACCTAAATCGAAAAAATGAAAAATGGAGTTAATAGAAAATGAACAGCGTTTGAGTTTTGTTTTGCCATCTAAATGAAAATAAGATACGGTTTTAATATGTAGCGTTACCGGAAATGAAGTAAGTCGCCAAAGAAAAATCATTTACAGTGGAGGAAGACGGCAACAAAACAAACCATTTCTAAACAAAAGACAACGGCTGCACTTCAAACATTTTCTGCATTGATTATTGGACGTTTTGAAAGAGGAAAAACACTCTGAAGTGGAATATTAAAGACGTCTTGTTGACGGTCATATTATTAGTTTTCAATTAAATGCACCCGATTCCCTCTAAATAACACAAACATTTCCATTTCGGTAGTGCTAACTGAAAAAGTTCTTCTTCTTGTGGATTGTAATGTCAGTTGTATAGAAATTGAAGGTGTACATTACTGCCACCTACTGGTAACTAAAAAAGTTATGTGTTGGGAGTTCAGGTCTTCATTTCCAGTTCTGCCATAAGGTCCGTTTTATTAACAACAAAATAAAAGTTTGTCTCTGGTTTAACCATTGCAGTTAAAAAAATCCCAGAACGTACCTTTTTTTCATTTTTGCAAATGCCGTTTTTCTAATTTCGTTTTTAAAACGGAAAAACAGAAAAAGCACATGCTTGTTTTGTTTTGAAATGAAAAACCAAAGAACGAACCATATGGATTGTTTTTCGATTTCCCCGATTCTTTTTCCATTTTGTTTTTAGGGTTGAATGACGAAGACGGTTCCAAGGATGGCCCGGAAGGGCAGGAAAATATTTAAAAATAAAAGCCAATAATGCAAGACAAAGGAAAAAATTATGAAGCGGAGAGATGTTTTTTGAATAAAACTTTTTACGTTACAAAATGATAGTTCATTGTAGATGCGTGAGCTTTATACATTGTTGTTATTGTTGGGGGAGGGGGGGTAATGTCTGGGCAGGATGGAGGTTGAGATGAAAACCTGTTGCTGTTTAATGTGACAACGTGAGGTCTGCTTGAGCTGATTGTGCAGATGGAGTCCTTGACGTACTGTCGCTATGACGGTAGGGGGCAGTATGCACTTAATTGTTAGCGAGAGGCCATATAATGTCAAAATGTTGACTATTGTTCCATACCTGAAAATGGCTAGCCTATTGCAGCACGAGGAAACCGTGCGACAAATGTTTGGTAATGGATACTCTGACATCCAGATTTCCAACTTCCTCATCACGATTTGAAGGACGGGTCTGATGTATCCTCGCTATCCTTGGTTTACCCAGGATTCATTGCGAGACCAAGCAAGCTGTGATCAGAGGAAAGGTTACTTGGCGCCGAACAGTGGTGAAAATTGGAAGTTCAGTTTAATATAATCCAGTCTGTGAATAGTTCCGTCTGAAATGAATGAAAATAGTTGTTTTAATGGTTATAGAGTCAGATATGTGGCGGTAATGTTTGGTTTATCTAAAGGTTTTAATCTGTTACTGATTAAATGGGTTTGGCTGGAATTTAAGGACAGATTCTAATAGATCTGCAGAGTGGGGACTATAAATCTGATAGGATTTTTATTTTTTATTGCTGTTTTGCACAATATGCTTAACTACGTATTTTTGTTGTTGAATATTAGAGATTTTGCAGATATATTTTTATAAATACATTGTTTAGATTTACTTATATCTTTCTACCCCTTTTATAGAATAGAATAGAAAAATCCCTTTATTGTCCCACAATGGGCAAATTTACAGCAGCAGAAAGATTATTGAAAATGGTCACACAAATGAGGACCTTAGAAAAATGTATAAGAATAACATAATAGGGAAGAGTTAAAATATAAACAATAAAATCCTGTAAAGTGTTTTAACAATATAAAACTGGAGAACAAATAACCAATATGCAGCTATGGACATTTTTACAGTAATGGATATTTGAAAATAGCAGCAACATCAGAGATGTGCAGAATGACAGCAGCAGGTTATTTAACTGACTAAGGTTTCTATCATTACATTTGATTTGATCTGTTCCTGCTCCCGCTGGTTGGAACATTTATTCCACTCTGGATTAAATCAGTCTTTGTTCACTTTATAATAAAAATAAATAAATAAAGAAACAGTTTTGAAAACCCCTGTATTCATTCTTTTCCTGCTTTGTGTGTCAACTTTCACGTGTTGCTAAGCAACAGAGCATACAGCGGTAAAACTAACCGCCAAGGAAGGGTGGACCTGTTTGAATTCACAGCCAAAACTCTTCCGTCTCCTTATTTTTCAAGGACTTTGAAGGATCCAGTCTAGGTAGACCGCTGGCCCTTGGAGGATGCAGTCTAGGTAGACCGCGTCCTGGAGGATCCAGTCTAGGTAGACCCGCTGTCCTTGGAGGATCCAGTCTAGGTAGACCGCCTCCTTGGAGGATCCAGTCTAGGTAGACGCGCGCCCCTGGAGGATCCAGCTGGACCGCAAGGCCTTGGAGGATCCAGTCCAGGTAGACCGCCTCCTTGGAGGATCCTAGTCTAGGTAGACCGCCTCCCCTGGAGGATGCAGTCTAGGTAGGCCAAGGCCCTGGAGGATCCAGCTCTAGGTAGACCGCGTCCTTGGAGGATCCCAGTCTAGGTAGACCGCCTCCTTGGAGGATGCAGCCCAGGTAGACCGCGTCCCTGGAGGATGCAGTCCAGGTAGACCGCCGCCCTTGGAGGATCCAGTTCCAGGTAGCCCTAGGCCGCCTCCCTGGGAGGATGCAGTCTAGGTAGACCGCGATCCTTGGAGGATCCAGTCTAGGTAGACAGCCTCCTTGGAGGATCCAGTCTAGGTACTCCGCGTCCTTGGAGGATCCAGTCTAGGTAGACCGCGTCCTTGGAGGATGCAGTTCAGGTAGACCGCGCCCCTGGAGGATCAGTAGCCCAGGTAGAGCCGCCCCTTGGAGGATCCAGTCTAGGTAGCATCCGCGATCCTTGGAGGATGCAGTCTAGGTAGACCGCCCTTGAGTGGCGTCCTTGGAGGATCCAGTCTAGGTAGACCGCATCCTTGGAGGATGCAGTCTAGGTAGAACGGGCGCCCTTGAGGATGCAGTCTAGGCCCTGGAGGATCCAGTCTGGAGGTAGACCGCTAGTGGTATCGCGCCTTGGAGGATCCAGTCTAGGTAGAGCGTCCTTGGAGGATCCAGTCTAGGTAGACCCCGCCCTGAGTATTTGTGCCCAGGGGTTGGCCGCCCTGGAGGATGCAGTCTAGGTAGACGCCCTTAGGTAGCCCTTGGAGGATCTCCAGTCTAGGTAGACCGCGTGCGGAGGAGGATGCAGCTCCAGACCATCCAGGGTAGACCGCGCCCTTGGAGGATTCAGTCCAGGTAGACCGCATCCTTGGAGGATCCAGCTCCAGGTAGACCGCGGCCCTTGGAGGATCCAGATCTAGGTAGACCGCGTCCTTGGAGGATCCAGCCCAGGTAGACCGCGTCCTTGGAGGGATCCAGTCAGTCTAAGGGTAGGTAGGATCTAGTGCCTAGGTAGACCGCGCCCTTGGAGGATCCCAGCAGAGTAGACTATGTCCAGGTTCAGGTAGATCCAGTCACAAGGTAGACCGCGTCCTTGGAGGATCCAGTCTAGGTAGACCGCGTCCTTGGAGGATGCAGTCCAGGTAGACCGCTGCCTTGGAGGATCCAGTCCAGGTAGACAGTGTATCCGCCCTTGGAGGATCCAGTCTAGGGTAGACCGCCGCCCTGGAGGATGCAGTCCAGGTAGACCGCGCCCTGGAGGATGCAGCAGGTAGGCCCTTGGAGGATGCAGTCTAGGTAGACCGCGGCCCTGGAGGATCCAGTCCAGGTAGACCGCGACCCTTGGAGGATCCAGTCTAGGTAGACCGCGTCCTTGGAGGATGCAGTCTAGGTAGACCGCTGGCCTCCTGGAGGATCCAGTCTAGGTAGACCGCGTCCTTGGAGGATCCAGCCCAGGTAGACCGCGTCCTTGGAGGATCCAGTCTAGGTAGACCAAGGCCTCTGGAGGATCCAGTCTAGGTAGACCGCCTCCTTGGAGGATCCAGTTCAGGTAGACCGCATCCGGGATGCCTAGAGGATCCTTGAGGAGGTAGCAGTCCTGGGGAGGATCCAGTCTTAGGTAGACCGCCCTGGAGGATCCAGTCTAGGTAGACCGCATCCCTTGGAGGATCCAGCCCAGGTAGACGCCCGGAGGATCCAGCTCCAGGAGGATGCCCAGGTAGACTAGGTAGACCGCATCCTTGGAGTGATCCAGTCCAGGTAGACCGCCGCCCTTGGAGGATCCAGTCTAGGTAGACCGCGCCCTGGAGGATGCAGTCTAGGTAGGAGGTGACCGTCCTTGGAGGATCCAGTCCAGGTAGACCGCCCTGGAGGATCCAGTCCAGGTAGACCGCATCCCTGGAGGATCCAGCCCAGGTAGACCCTTATTTTCAAGGCCCTGGAGTGATCCAGTCTAGGTAGACCGCCGCCCTGGAGGATCCAGTCTAGGTAGACCGCTGGCCCTTGGAGGATCCAGTCTAGGTAGACCGCCTTCCTTGGAGGATCCAGTCCAGGTAGACCGCCCTTGGAGGATGCAGTCCAGGTAGACCGCGTCCCTTGGAGGATCCAGTCTAGGTAGACCGCTGGCCCTGGAGGATCCAGCTCCAGGGGTAGACCGCGGTCCCTGGAGGATCCAGTCTAGGTAGACCGCGCCCTTGGAGGATCCAGCGTCCAGGGGCCCTGGGCCCTGGAGGATCCAGTCTAGGTAGACCGCGTCCTGGAGGATGCAGCTCCAGGTAGACCGGGCCCTTGGAGGATCCAGTCCAGGTAGGCCGGGTCCTTGAGGCCCTAGGTAGCGATCCTTGGAGGATCCAGTTCAGGTAGACCGCGGCCCTTGGAGGATCCAGTCTAGGTAGACAGCGTCCTTGGAGGATCCAGTCTAGGTAGACCGCTGGGCCCTTGGAGGATCCAGTTCAGGTAGACCGCGTCCTGGAGGATCCAGTCTAGGTAGACCGCGCCTCCTGGAGGATCCAGTCCAGGTAGACCTAGGTAATCGCCCTTGGAGGATCCAGTCCAGGTAGACCGGGTCCTTGGAGGATCCAGTCTAGGTAGACCGCGGCCCTTGGAGGATCCAGCCCAGGCAGACCGCCGTCCTTGGAGGATCCAGTCCAGGTAGACCGCGTCCTGGAGGATCCAGTTCAGGTAGACCGCTTGGAGGATCCTAGGTAGAGGATCCAGCCCAGGTAGACCGCTGGCCCCTGGAGGATGCAGTCTAGGTAGACCAAGGTCCTTGGAGGATGCAGTCCAGGTAGACTCTAGCCCTGAGGATGAGTAGACTGCCCTGGAGGATGCAGCCTAGGTAGACCGCTAGGTAGACCGCCCTTGGAGGATCCAGTCTAGGTAGACCGCATCCTGGAGGATGCAGTCCAGGTAGGCCGCAGCCCTTGGAGGATCCAGTTCAGGTCCAGGTAGACCGCCCTGGAGGATGCAGTTTAGGGTAGGCCGCATGTCCTGGAGGATCCAGTCTCCAGGTAGACCGTGACCCCTTGGAGGATGCAGTTCAGGTAGACCGCGGCCTTGGAGTGATGCAGTTCAGGCAGGTAGATCCCGCCCCTGGAGGATCCAGGCCAGTTCAGGTAGACCGCCCCTTGGAGGATCCAGTGTCTAGGTAGACCAGTCAGAGATCCCTGGAGGATGCAGTCTAGGTAGGCCGCCGGCCCTGAGGATGGAGTGCTAGGTAGACCGCATCCTTGGAGGATCCAGTTCAGGTAGACCGCGTCCCTGAGGATGCAGTCTAGGTAGGCCGCCGCCCAGTCTGGAGGATCCAGTCTAGGTGGTGACAGCCGCCCTTGGAGATGATCTAGACCCCCTAGGTAGACCGCCGCCCTTGGAGGATCCAGCTCCAGGTAGACCGCCGCCCTTGGACGGCGATCCAGTCTAGGTAGACCGCAGCCTTGGAGGATGCAGCCCAGGTAGACCGCCTAGGTAGGAGGTCCAGTTGAGGTATGCAGTCCTGAGGTAGACCCCATCCTTGGAGTTCAGGTAGACCGCAGGGGTAGGCCGCTCCTTGAGGATCCAGTCTAGGTAGACCGCGATCCTTTGAGGATGCAGTCTAGGTAGACCGCCAGTCTAGGCAGACCCTTGGAGGATGCAGTTCAGGGGTAGACCACGGTAGGACAGCCCAGGTAGACCGCTGGCCCTGGAGGATGCAGCAGACCAGGTAGACTAGGAAGCCATGCGCCCTGGAGTGATGCAGTTCAGGTAGGACCGCCTCCTTGGAGGATGCAGTCTAGGTAGAGACCAGTGAGGCCCAGGGTGGTGACTGCCCTGGAGGATCCAGGCTCCAGGATGCAGGTAGACCGCTTTGAGGATCCTTGGAGGATGCAGCCCTTGGAGGATGCAGTTCAGGTAGGCCGTGCTGGCCCTGGAGGATCCAGTCTGGACCAGTTCCAGACCGCATCCTTGGAGGAGGCCCTAGGAGGATCCAGTGATCGGTGCCCAGGTAGACCGCCTGGTGGCATCCCATTCAGCTCCAGGTGGTGACCGCCGGCCTGGAGGATCCCCTGAGTGATGCAGTCTAGGTAGACCGCTGGCCCTGGAGGATGCAGTCTAGGTAGACCGCATCCCTGGGAGGATCCTGGAGGATGCAAAGCTCCAGGTAGTTCAGGTAGACCGCGGGCGGAGTCCAGTGGCCCATGAGGATGCACCAGTGCAGCCCCCGCCCAGCCTCAGGTAGACCGCTCGGCCCTTGGAGGATCCAGTCTAGGTAGACCGCCTCCTTGGAGGATCCAGTCAAGGTAGGGTAGACCGCATCCTTGGAGGATTCAGTTCCAGGTAGACCGCATCCTTGGAGGATGCAGTTCAGGTAGACCGCGTCCTTGGAGGATCCAGCCCAGGTAGACCGCTGGCCTTGAATGATCCAGTCTAGGTAGACAGCGTCCTTGAGTGATCTAGTCTAGGTAGGCCGCCCGCCTTGGAGGATCCAGTCTAGGTAGACCGCGATCCTGAAGGATCCAGTTCCAGGTAGACCGCATCCTTGGAGGATGCAGCCCAGGTAGACCGCCCTTGAGGATCCAGTCTAGGTAGACCGCGTCCTTGACCAAGGAGGATCCAGATGAAGTCGGAGGATGCAGTCTAGGTAGACCGGTAGAGGATCCAGTCTAGGTAGATGGCGTCCTTGGAGGACACGTCCTAGGTAGGCCGCCCTTGGAGGATCCAGTCTCCTGAGGATCCAGCTAGACTGCGTCCTTGAGATGATGCAGTCTAGGTAGACCACGTCCCCTTGGAGGATGCAGTCTAGGGTAGACCAGGGCCCTGGAGGATCTGAGGATCCAGTTCAGGTAGACAGCGGCCCTGATCTAGTTCAGGTGGAGGATGCAGTCTCCAGGTAGACCGCCCTGGAGGATGCAGTCTAGGTAGCATCATGAGGATGCAGGGTCTAGGTAGACTGGCGCCCTTGGAGGATCTAGCCTAGGTAGACCGCCCTTGGAGGATGCAGTAGCTCCAGGTAGACGGGCGCCCTTGGAGGATGCAGTTCTAGGGGTAGACCGCTGCCCTGGAGTGATGCAGTTCAGTGTAGGCCGCGCCCTTGGAGGATCCAGCCCAGGTAGACCGCATCCTTGGAGGAGGATGCAGCTCAGGTAGACCGCTACCCTGAGGATTCAGTCTAGGGTCTAGGTAGATCCTGGCGCCCTAGGTAGACCCATCCTGCTCAGGGTAGACCGGCCCTGGAGGATCCAGCTCCAGTAGACCGCTGGGCCTGGAGGATGCAGTTCAGGTAGACCGCTCGGCCCTTGGAGGATGCAGTTCAGGTAGACCGTGTCCTGGAGGATGCAGCTTCAGGTAGGCCGCCGCATCCTGGAGGATCTAGGTAGACCGCATCCTTTGAGGAGGTATCAGTTCTGGAGGTAGACCGCGTCCTTGGAGGATCCAGTCAAGGTAGTCCTTCCAGGTAGACCGCATCCTTGGAGTGATCCAGGCCGCAGGTAGACTAGGTAGGCCTCGGCCCTGGAGGATCCAGCCTAGGTAGACCGCGTCCTTGGAGGATCCAGTCTAGGTAGACCGCCTCCTTGGAGGATCCAGTCTAGGTAGACCGCGCCTTGGAGGATGCTAGTCTAGGTAGACCGTCTAGGTAGACCGCCCTGGAGGGGATCCAGCCCAGGTAGACCGTCCTTCCTTGGAGGATCCAGTCTAGGTAGACCGCTGCCTTGGAGGATCCAGTCTAGGTAGACCTGTAGGTCCTGGAGAGGATGTCCAGTCTAGGTAGACCGCTGCCCTGAGGATCCAGTCTAGGTAGACCAAGGCCCTTGAGGATGAAGTCTCCAGTAGTGCCGCTGCCCTGAGGATGCAGTCTGGGGTAGACCGCCGCCTTGGAGGATCCAGCCCAGTGTAGGCCCCTGGAGGATGCAGTCTAGGGGTAGACCAAGGGCCCTTGGAGGATCCAGTGCAGGTAGACCGCATCCTTGAGGATCCAGTCTAGGTAGACCGCTCTCCCTGGGAGGATCCAGTCCAGGTAGACCGCATCCTTGGGAGGATCCAGCCTGGGGTAGACCGCGATGTCCTGGAGGATCCAGTCTGGGGTAGACCGCCCCCTTAGTTGGGAGGACTAGTCTAGGTAGAGCATCCTTGGAGGTAGACCGCATCCTGGAGTGATCCAGTCTAGGTAGACCCTGCCTTTGAGGATGCAGTCTAGGTAGACCGCTTGGAGGATCCAGTTCGTCCTTGGAGGATGCGGAGTAGCCCAGGTAGACGGCGCCCTGGAGGATCCAGTCTAGAGTAGACCGCGTCCTTGGAGGATCCAGTTCAGGTAGACCGCCTCCTTGGAGGATGCCCTGGAGGATGTGCCCAGGTAGATGGTTCCGCCCTTGGAGGATCTAGGTAGGAGCGTCCCTAGGTCTAGGTAGACCGTCCTTGGAGGATCCAGTCTAGGTAGACCGCTGGCCTTGGAGGATCCAGTCTAGGTAGACCGCGTCCCTGGAGGATCCAGTTCAGGTAGACCGCATCCTTCGAGTGATCCAGTCCAGGTAGACCGCTGGCCCTTGGAGGATCCAGTTCAGGTAGACCGCATCCTTGGAGGATCCAGCCCAGGGTAGACAGGTAGACAGGGGCCCATCCCTGGAGGATGCAGTCTAGGTAGACGGCGCCCTTGGAGGATGCAGTCTCCAGGGTAGACCGCTGGGCCGCTGGAGAATCCTTGGACCGCCTGCCCTTGGAGGATCCAGTCTAGGTAGACGGGCGTCCTTGGAGGATCCAGTCTAGGTAGACGGGCGTCCTTGGAGGATGCCCAGGTAGGTCTAGAGGTGTAGACCGCCCCTGGAGGATCCAGTCTAGGTAGACCGCCCCTTGGAGGGATGCAGTCTAGGTGGCAGACCGCTGCCCTTGGAGGTGCAGCCCGGTAATTTGATCGCAGCTGATTTAATGCCTCCAGGCAGACCGCATCCTGGAGGATCCAGTCTGTGTAGACCGCGTCCTTGGAGGATCCAGTCTAGGTAGACTCGCATCCTTGGAGGATCTAGGGCCTGTAGACCGCGTCCTTGGAGGTATTAGCCTCAGGTAGGCCAACGGCCTTGGAGGGATGCAGTCTAGGTAGACCGCGTCCTTGGAGTGATCCAGGCTCTAGGTAGACCGCATCCTTGGAGGATCCAGTCTAGGTAGATCTCCTCCAGTTCGCATCCTTGGAGGATCCAGCCCAGGTAGACCGCATCCTTGGAGGATCCTAGGTAGGAGGTCCTTTGGGGATCCAGTCTAGGTAGACGCGCCCCTCCAGTCTAAGTAGAAGAGGATGCAGAGGTAGGCCAGTCCTTAGGATGTAGCCCAGGTTTTCGCGTCCTTGGAGGATCCAGTCTAGGTAGAGCCCCTGAAGATGTTCAGTATATAACCATAATATTGCAGACGACTGGAAGTCATTGGTAAGAAAGCGTTGTTGGTAAGGATACTCTGACATCCAGATTTCCAACTTCCTCATCACGGAGATGGGGATGCGGAGAGGCGCCTCAGAAAGAAGCGTGAGATGGTTTCGTATGGATCGGGGGCTCATCAGGAAGGCTATATCAACATTCATGTAGATAAAACTTTTTGGTCATTAAAGTATCAGGCACCTTTCCATACCCTCTTTCTGTGCCAAGTAAACCAGCTTCACAGGCAAATACAGGTCCATCTATCATTTACATCCAGTGACGCCCACCCACAGAAATGTTAATTAAGGACAAGTGGGAAAAATAAACCCAACTGCAGATGTTAAGAGCATAGTTGATAACAAGGAAATTCATTGTCCACTTATAAATCTCAGCAGAGCTTTGCTAAAAGTACTGGTTCAGGATCCAGTCTAGTAATGCATCTGTAATTTAAATCTCTAACTGCAGATGTTATTTGAAAGTAAAATGTAAATTCTATTGTTAAATGTTTTTCCTTTTAGGGTCCAGAAACCTGAACCCTCAGCCATACCAAGCTGAATACATGGGTCACAAACTGCACATGGATTAGAACGAGAAGTTGGCCGTGTACAGAGTCACGCATGTTTTGGCAATAGTGGCGCACGCTACTATGCCAGTTAAAATCAATCTGTCAATTTATGAACATGTGTACAGGTGAGCTTCATTTTTTCCCCAGAAATATTAATTGCATCACTTTTCCCAACCACCTTTGGTATTGGTACCTGCTGCATATCCAACCATTTCATTTATTGGAAATCAGATTGTAATTATAAGTCTCAATAGTGTTAGTGCATATTAGAAGTTTTCCAAATATCATGCAGCCCTTGGCAGCACATTAGTGAACAAGCAGTATACAATTGCACTCTACAGATAATCCATCCATCCATTTTCTGATCCGCTTAATCCCTCATGGGGTCACGGGGGTTTCTGGTGGCGGGGTAAAAACTGGACAGGTCGGCAGTCTGTCGCAGGGCAACACACAAACAAACAACCATTCACACCTAAGGACAATTTAGAGAAGCCAATTAACCTAAAAGTAATGTTTTTGGTATGTGGGAGGAAGCGAGTACCCAGAAACAACCCGCACATGGTTGGATTTGAACCCAGAACCTCCAAGCCATCAGTGCTATCTACTGCACCACTGTTCAGTCCTACACATAACAGATATTTTATTAAAGAAGATCCACTCAACCATGTTAATGTTAATTACGTCTTGTTTTTGCTTGTTAGACGCGCAGTCGTTACATTTGTAACGTGGGACCAGGTCAGAGTGGACCATGGAACTGAGAGGCACAACCGGGAGAGACGGCCATACATTCAGACAACATCAACTAAAGTGAGATTTTATTAAGAAATGATACATTTGTCCCACGCTTCTTGCTTACCATTGTTTCATTAGTCAGTCCTGGACAAACTGAGCAATGGTTGCTTAACAATAACCATTTTGGAGAGCAACATTGAGGAAGATTGCTGACAGAACAATTTAAACAGCCCGTTAAACATCATTAAACATGTTCTGTCCCCACATGATTTATGCATTTATGCCTGACCTCAGTAACCATGGTAATGATGACCCAATACACCTGGATTGATCATTTTATCCTGTTGACTCAGACTCATTACCTGTGATGCCTAATTAATGGCTTAACCCATGGATTTAGTATCGCTATAGTTCACCATGATCCTCGCTTAACTCCATGTATGTTAGATTATACTGATGTGCTCTTTTTTCTGTGTATTGTTCTGTAACTTATTTATCTATTTTGTATTCATGTTGCATTTTGTCTTTTACAGAACCATACAGTGGAGAGAATCTGGCCTGAAATAAACCAAAGGGTGAATTACCGTTAAAATGGCACTTGTTCAAGTGGTCGACCAAGAGGTGCTAGACACGAACGATCCATCGATGAGATACGGCACATCAGATTTGAGCTGGAAGGTCAGCAGCATAGGAATAACAAGAGCAGTGCAGGCATGGAGTGCCCATCGTATTCCAGGTGTGTACATTCCCACTGCAAACAACAGTTTGAAAAGTATTCTAACATCTTTTTTCCTAAACAGTTTGAAATGTTTTTTGGCCCCTTTTCCATCTGCCCTCAAAGCTCTAGGTTTCTTTTAGTCGTAATGAGTAGACTGTAAAACACAAACATTGTTGGGATCTGGAGTTCTCTGCCATCTGTCTCCAGCAGAGAGCGCCCTGGGTCTCCTGAGCAGGAGCTTCAGGCACACCTGAAGATCATCAGCCGATCAGGAGACCAGCTACTTAAGCAGCAGCCAGACGTGTCTTCAGCGCCAGAGTGTTGCCAAGTTATGGTTAGCAGAACCTGAGCCAAGCCTGCTAGTCTGATTCTACGAGCCTCTGAACATTGTCTGTGTTCTAACCTGTTGATGTGCTCTTTGTTTCCTAGACCTGTCCGCCTGCCCTCACGAGCCAAACCTGAAGACTCACTTCTGGATCTGTATTCCGTTCTCAGGAGAGAACCCTGGCAAACCCTCAAGGTCTGTGAAACAAACTCTAGTCTGAAGACAAACGCTGCTGCTATCAAGCCTCTGCTGGATCCACAAGCTCTGGACCCAATTGGTTCCCCCTCTCGTCGAATCAGTCTGAATACCTCCAGGTATTGAACCAACTTCTAACTTAGTCAAGAAACTCCAGACATCTGGCTAACCAAACTTTCCCTTCTCTACAGAGAACCCTCAAGAAGTCTGTCCTGGGCTTATACCAGAACCGTGTTTGTGCAACTCTGAATAAACCTTTGAACTTTTACCCCTGTGTCCGTGGTGTGTTCTGCATGTGGGTTAAGTCTGTGAAGCCCAGCATGACAAACATCAATGTATAAAACTGTAAAAACACACTCAAATTACACCAGCAATGGAAAGGTTGGCAGAATGCTAACGGGAGCTACCCTGGAAGGTCCATGTGTTTAAAAATCAAAGTTAGAACACCTTAAATAGCATTTTAGAAAATCTATTTCACTTTAACACTGGGTGCCCAAAGAAAATACATAAAAAAGCTTAAAAATGGTGCCTGCAACCTGTTTGTCCAACTGATGATTACCTGAGAAAAATAAGCAGTAAATTAACATATATCTCAGAATATGATATGTAACAGAAGTAAGGCAATGCAGTTACTCTGTATGTTGTATTTGGTGTAATTGATTGACATCCTCAATGACTTTATTTTTCAAGGAAAAGGGATTCCCAATGACTTGACCCAAGATGGTTGCCGTAAGCTTGGTCCCTGAGGAACTTCTGCCTGGACGCTCTGAAGCTGCAGACCGTTACCAGCAAGAAAAGGAAATTCACTAACCAGGGAGTCACTGTTTGGCACTTACCCATTCCGCTCAGAGGAAGAGAGAATTCAAGCTGAAAAACAGTTCATTTTCGGTTTGTTTGACATCCATTTGCAGTTCTGTTTAACAGCACTGTGAATCGACAGTTTAGAGAATTTCAGGAGTCTTTAATAGACCTCATAGATATAACTAGAAGAAATGTGTAACCTGCTTATTATGCTTGCTTTCTTTGTTCATTTTAATTTTATTAGTGAGCTTGATGCAGACATTTTGTTATTTATCAGCTACCCATGTTGAGAATGACAATGTGCACAGTCACTGAAAGTTTGGTCTAGATGACTGGCCTGAGGAGCTGAGGGATTGTTTCAGAACCACAGACTGGAGCATGTTCCAAAGCTCTCATGGTGAGGACATCAACAGCCTGACTGAATGCATCACTGACTACATGACCTTCTGTGTGGAGAGCATTGTGCCTACAAGACGGCTACGATGTTTTCCAAACAACCCTCCCTGGCTGACCCCTGAGCTGAAAGTCCTCCTAAATCGGAAGAAACAGGCTTTCTACTCAGGGGCAGAGATGGAAAGTACATCAGCGTCTGCTTGAGTAAAAGTACAGATACTTGTGTTTAAATACTCTGGTAAAAGTGGAAGAACTGATTAAACTTCTTTACTCAAGTAAAAGTAACAAAGTACAGGCTTGTAAACTTACTTAAAGTATAAAAGTAAAAGTAGGAACCACTTTTTCATGAGCCGTTGCCTACATTTTAAATGGATGTCTGCCAATAGGACTAGATCTCCGTTGCCTTTCATTTTCAATCATCTTTTTATCCATGCTACTATGCTAGCATGAACCACCAAGCTGCAATGATTTGCAGCGAATGAATACCGCCAAATCTGCTCGTTTCATCTTGAGCCAAGGGAGTTTTTCCGTCAAAATGCAAAGTAGATTCATGCAGTCCAGTTAGATTGAATTTGGTATTGATGGCGTGAAAAATAATAACTTGGTTTTCCTTTGAAATGATTCAAAACTAAAATCTAACCATAAAAATAAGTAGAAGTAAAAAAAATATCAGAAAAATCTACTTGAGTACAGTAACAAAGTATTTGTACTTCGTTACTTCCCATCTCTACTCAGGGGATAGAGAGGAGCAGCGTAGAGCTCAGCGGGAGCTCCAGTGGAGGATCAGGGCGGCAAAGATGGACTATGGGAAGATGGAAGAGCAGCTGGTGCAGAACAAGCGCCAGAGATGTGTGGAGAGGTCTGAAGAACATCTCTGGCTTTGGGCAGAGGACCAGCAGGGCTGCAGACGGAAAAACCAAGTTTGCAGATGAGTTAAACAGCTTCTTCACGCGGTTTGACTTCCCTCACACTGGTCCCCTCCCTGCCCTCAACTCTCCACACAGGAAATAGGAAATAGGACCTTTTCCAACGTAAAAAGGTTTGCATTTGAAATGACCTAAGACAGAAGGTAAATCTGTGCCTATTTAACAGAATATAGTCTAAATACGTCTGCTATATGTGGATTTATACTTTTTTTTCAAGGTATAGAATTGTGCAGAGGTAAAACCCACTCTTATCTTTGAAATGTTCTCTTTGTATCATTAAAACAAAGCAAAATAATAGATTAAAGGGACGCCAAGTACATGTATTGTATTTACATGAGCACTGGAAATAGAAGAGGAACTGACACTGAGCATTTAATATATTACCTTCACTCTACAAGCTCTACATCTAGGCTGTAGTTACTCTGTTTAACCCATTTCATGTATTTTATTTATGGCTGATTGATAAACACTTTCCATTTTAGAGAAAACATGTTTTCGTCCGTCCAATATTCCCCATTCCAGAACTGCTCTACTATTGTAAATGATAAACATGCAGGGACAGGCAGGTCTGTCCAAAGGTTTGGTAGGGACTTGTCCCTATGAGTCCCTATGGTCCCTATGGTCCCTATTGTCCCTATTGTCCCTATGGTCCCTATGGTCCCTATGGTATCCCTTTTTTTTCCTATTGTCCCTATTGTCCCTATGGTCCCTATTACCCCTATGGTCCCTGACATGTCCCTATGGTCCCTATGGTCCCTATGGTCCCTATGGTCCCTATGGTCCCTATGGTCCCTATTGTCCCTATTGTCCCTATGGTCCCCTATGGTCCCTATGAGTCCCTATGGACCCTATGGTCCCTATTGTCCCTATGGTCCCTATTGTCCCTATGGTCCCTATGTAGTCCCTATTGTCCCTATGGTCCCTATTGTCCCTATGGTCCCTATTGTCCCTATGGTCCCTATGGTCCCTATACATGTCCCTATGGTCCCAATTGTCCCTATGGTCCCTAACTGGTCTCCTATGGTAAATGGTCCCTATTGTCCCTATGGTCCCTATGGTCCCTAAGGTCCCTATTGTCCCTATGGTCCCTATGGTCCCTATTGTCCCTATTGTCCCTATGGTCCCTATGGTCCCTATGCCAAACCAAGCTTGTTTGGCTAATTAGCTGCTACAATTAGCAAGCTTCTCTAAATCTTCTCTCTCATGCACGCATGCATGCGCAGCCCTCATCGCTTGCCATGGAAACAGAGCGCCTCTGAAGTCGCTGCCGATCTTTAACGGCTATTTTTCTTTTTTTATTGAAAAAACAGAATATCAATGAGAAATTCAAATACGTCAATATTGAACATTACAAAAGAAACAAATAAGATCACAAGCTCTCCATTAAAAAATAAAAAATAAATAAAATAAATTATTAAGAAAAGGGACTAACTGAAATTCTTCCAATAAATCAGACTATTTATTTGCTTTAAGGTTCTGCATCGTCTTCAGACGTCGGTTGAAGGAGGAAAGTTTGTTTTTGACAGCAGAGAATCAAGGGGAGCATTTTGCATAACGATGGATATAATATTTGGTTATAATCATCAAAGTATTGACTAAGAATTCCACATTTTTGTCATTAACACCATAAACCAAACTGAATTATTTGTAAGGAATTAAAGTCCACATTTATAGATCTAGAAGATAGAAAGATCTGAAGTTGATCCGAGAGGTTTCTAACTCTTTTTCATCCATAAAACAAAAACCACAATTCCCAACATTGAATTTAAATCTCTCTCTTAAGTACTCATTTAAAGGATACATGTCATTTATTATTTTAAATTGTAATTCTTTATATTTAGGAGGAATTGGGAATTTTAAATAATTTGTCCTAATTTTGATTATTGTAGATTTGTTAAAATGTAAGAGAAAAGTACGTTTAGTTTGACCATGGTTCATATTATGCATAAATTATTGATTGAAGAACCTATTGGTGCATTTATTATCTCTAATGCCCACATGCTCAATTTGAAGCTTACGGAGACTTAGAATAGAGAAATTAGATATACTGTTTATAAAATGACATAACAGGAATATTAGGTATACAAAACAAAACTTTATTGTAACTTGTTAATGAACAATCAGTTCCATGAAGTCTGTTGAACTCCTCCTAACTTAAAATATCACCACTTCCATCCATTAAGTGAGAAATTGACCAGATTTGTTTATTCCACCAAGCCTTTATAAATATAGATCTTCTACCACATAGAATGGGCTCCACCCTGGTGAGGTGTTCCGAGGCCCCAGGGGAGACCCAGGACACGCTGGAGAGACTATGTTTCTCGGCTGGCCTGGGAGCGCCTTGGGGTTCCTCCTGAAGAGCTGGAAGAAGTGGCTGGGGAGAGGGAAGTCTGGGCCTCCCTTCTTAGGCTGCTGCCCCCGCGACCCGACCCCGGATAAGAGGAGGAAGATGGAAGTTATACATGGCACTGCTTATGTTCCTGTCTGAAATGTTGGAACTACTGATGTTTTACTTTATCCCCGAACTCACCTTGGTGTGTTGAGTGAAACTGAAGTGGTTAGCCTACCCCCTGATGTGACAGAAATAAGGCCCTGTGCTACAATTTCTTCTCAGGGGACTTCAGATTCAGAGCAGAGCCTGAGTGAATCTGTTGATTTGTCTGAGCTAACAGAAACTAAACAATGGCAGGTCCAGTCTCTTCTGGAGAAATACAGCTCTGTCTCTTCAGTCCATGAAGGTGACTTTGGGTGCACTCATAGGCGGATCTACTGGGGTGGCATAGGGGTGGCAAATGCCACCCTAAATGACAGCCTTGCCACCCCTGCTGCCACCCCAGTTGGCGGTAGGGGTGGTGAGGCTTATAAATTATGGATAATTTGAGAATTACGACCGCTAATTTCCAATGTCGGACTGCAGTGAATGCAGCAGGAGATGACGCGAGAGCGACTGAGACTGATTGTTTTGAAAACCGAATGGGGCAAAGTGAGGGAGCCAGGGGTGATGGGGAGAGGAGAAACAGGATGAAACAGGTAAAACTGATTAACTATCTATAGAGAAATGAAATCATAATGAAAGCACAATGTTGCTAGCATAGCTGCAATGCTGATTTACAGATGATAAAAATCAGGTTTTAGAACGTTATTTCTCTATCTATGATGTTAGTTAGGCCTGACGTCTCAGGCTCATAAAGACATATTTGCGGTCAACTATGACAGAAAAGAGACGATCAAGTTTGGTTGAACTCAAATCAAAACGCACAAAGGCATTGGATCTAAATAAAGTTGTGAAGCGTTTTGCTGAGCAACATGGAAATCACCGCATTCAGCTGTTATAGTCATGTTAACTTTATGTTCTGCTCTCTGGTGAACCTTTACAGAGATGTTACATTTTGTTTTGGCACCTGAGAAAATCTGATATTTCCTTTAATAAAACCAAAAGTGTTAAAAAGTTTAAAAAATGTGATACTGGTGTAAATCCTGCTTAATATGAAGCAGCGTTGTTTTTTTTTGTACCGTATTTTCACAACCATAAGGCGCACCGTACTAAAAGGCGCAGTCTCAGTTATGTGTGCCATTACTGTATTTAACACACACATAAACCGGACTATAGGGTGCAGATTTTATATACAGGTACATGTCCTCTACTACGTTTAAATACCTCTACTGCGCATTTAAAAATACAGCGGGAGCAAAACTGAGTATGACTGAGCTGTGCTTTTATTCATGTATTTATTACAAAGTATTAATCAAACCTGGGAGCTGGCAGTGAGACAGCGACACATCGCTGATGATCAGAGCGCTGTGATCACTCCCTCTGAAACAGTTTATTGACGATAAATTAACAGAAAAATCTGCTGGCAGAATATGTTGGCTTTTATTATCCTGCTGCCTGCAGTTTAGATTGTACCAGTTAGTTCTGACGCGCTGGCTGAAGCAGCTTTGCTGCTCTGGCTGCAGCGGTGCAAAAGTGTGTCTGACGCCCGTTGGTTGGAGCTTGCTATCCTTTCTTTGCCTTGCAGCTATATTTGCTGTGATCAGTGGGAATAAAGTAGTTTTAATATGTTTTAAGTGGGAAAATCCACCTGAAAACTTCATTCAACAGCAGCCTTCTGGCCAGGTCGCCTCTCTTCACCGCGGCGGCTGGCAGGTGTTTTTCATCTAAATAATACAAACTGCAGGCAGCAGGAATAATAAAAGCCAACATATTCTGCCGGCAGGTTTCTGCATTTGAAGTTAATTTAGGCGTTAATAAACTGTTTCAGAGGAGTGATCACAGCGCTCTGTGTCATCAGCGATGTGTCTGTCTTAAACTGTCAGTCTCGCTGCCAGATCCCAGCTTCTCTGATTGGTTGATGCGGCGGCGTCGAGCAGCTAAACTTCAATTTTCCATTTCGAAGGCAGCAGCGTTTGGTGGCGTGTCCACGCCTGCTGCTCAAAGCGGCGGCTGCGGGACCTTTAACTGCGCTTGGCGCGCATCAATCGTGACTTTGCCGTGGCTTCGCTGCTTCTGCTGCGCCTGCTGCATCCGCGGCAGCATTACTTGCCCAGTTCACACCGATGTCAAGCGGTTGAAGTTCGCTTTGTCGAGACCTCCCGCCAATAACAGCAAAGCACAGCGTTCATTTGTTTCACCATGTTTTTCTCATCAGCTGTGAGATGGATGGGCACGCATGGAGTCACAGATTAACAGCTTGATGGTGATGAGTGGAAAAAACCACCTGGTCTCCTTAAATTCACCTCCCCTCAGCAAAATCTTTCATCACCTCCTAAATGAGGAGATGATGAAAGCTTTATACTCAATCCCGCCCCCCTCCCCCTTTAACGTTCTCATGGTGGTCTCAAGCATCCGCCCAGTAACACATAGGGCGCATACACACATAGGGCGCCACCGCACATTTTGAGGGGAAAAAAGACGTTGATATGCACCTTATAGTAATTGAAAATACGGTATATATAGTATGAAACTATCCAGTAATGACCTGTATGAACCTACTCATTAAAGGTTTTGTTCTTTTCAGACTGGAAGCAAAATGTATTTTTATGTTGCTTCTTTTCAGATTTGTGGAGATTTTAATGTAACATCCAGTACCTGCCTTTTTGATTTGTTGATACAGCAGCTCTATCTTCAGCAGATCTACATGCATGAAATGTCCCTTTCATGTTGCCTTAACTGCTGTATATAGTTACTGAGGAGCAAATGGGGTAAATGTGTGTTCAGAGTAAACATTACATAGATGTCCAGTTCCTTGTTCGGGTGCCTTGACCCATTTATTTCTACTGTGTAGTTCTGCTCACTTTATTCCAGCTCAGTCCATAGATCTATGATGGGGAACTTTTTTCTTTCTATAGTTTCTTCTTGGTCAAATGCTGCAAAGCTGCCTCTCTGACAGTCAATCTCTCACACCTGGGACTCAGCACCTGTGTCTCACCTTAATACCTTTCCTGTCATAATGCCCCTCTAGAAGTAGTGTTATCATTCTTCTATCTCCTATTAAGTGAGATCTCATTGTACGATGTATTTCTAATATGAACTGTTTCACATGAAACACTGACTGTACAAACTATTCTCCCCAACCTGTGATAACTGTGATTAAATTCAGTGGAAACAAATGCCATATGTTGCCACCCCTCAAAAATTCCGGCCACCCCCTTGCCACCCCATAAATATATTTCTAGATCCGCCCCTGGTTAAGTGAGAAAATCCACCTGAAAACTTAATCATTGCAGTCGTCTTCATCCAGATTATCATCCTGCTTTCTATACTATTTCTGTCGGAGCCGCTCAGACCCCCCCACATACCAGCGGTGCACCGACAGTAGGAATGTCTCACGGCCAGCTCCCAGGTTTGATTAATACTTTGTAATAAATTAAGGGCTGGGACATATAACGCGTTAATTTCGATTAATTAATCACACAAATATTAACGCGTTAAAAAAATTAACGCATTTTAATCGCACACCACAGTCTCCTGGAAGTCGTTTGGGATTTCACCCAAGTAATTATTTCACCTGTGGGGGCAGCATTAGAACTATGGCCAGAATACCGTCGGACGGAAACTGAAGAAGAAGAACAGAGAAGAAAGTTGCTTTTAACTAGAAGGAGAGACAACCATGGAAGAATTAGACGAAGCAGATGAAAACATTTTAGTTGGTCCTTTGCAGGGGAAATTTTGTTTTAAAATACAGGAGGGAAGAGTCGATAAGAGCGCGGTCATATGTAAATTATGCAACAAGGAATTCGCCTATCACCGCAGCGTATCAAGCCTCAAATATCACCTGAACGCAAAGCATGTAGCAGCTAGCTTGGCAGATACTAGCGTGGAAGCTAGCCCAACTGGGAGGAAGACGAAACAACCCACACTACACCAGCTGACTGGCTTCAAGGGCAGGGTAAGCAAGACCAAGGCCGAGAAAATGACCAACGCGCTGGCTTACTGGGCGGCTCTCGACTGCAGACCCATTGCTGTGGTAGAAGATAAGGGGCTGGAAAAGAATTATGTGTCATGCTCATCTCCGCCACCTGACCCACACCATGAAGGCCTCAGATGATGACCCAGCCTATGTGGTGAAGTTCAAGGCTGCTTTTGAAAAGGACCTGTCTCAGCGTGAGGATGCCCTAAATCACAGATTTCTACAAGTGGCTACAGCACTCGACCCTCGCTTTAAGGTGTGTCTTCTTTATTTTTCTCTTTTATTGCTTATGACTCTTTTATTTCCTCAGCCCCCTCCCCTCTCTTATGGAATAACAACATCAACATGACTTGTATAGCACATTATCACATAATTGTCATTCAATGTGCTAAAGAGTAAAAAAAATGAAAACAGAAAAAAATAATCCATGTTGTTTTATGGATTGAAGATAATTAACCAACTATTACCAAAGGCAGATGAGAATAATGCTATTTTTAATTTCTTTTTAAATCAAGATGCTGTTGGGGCAGTTCTAATTTGGACAGTTTAGACTTGACCATAGGCACAACCAGTAGAGGAGATTCTGGATGATGGAAACCATGTATACTAATGAATTTCATCCAGCTTGTACTCTGTAAATCTCTGATTAATGTGACCACAAACCTGATTCTGATTCTTATTCTGATCTTAAGGACCTAAAGTGTCTACCAAGAGGAGAGCGAGGAGAGGTGTGGACCAGCATTGAGGCACTGGTGCAACAACAACCAGGCAGAGCCACTCCGGAACGCACAGAGGAGCCAGCAAGGAAGAGGAGCCTCCTGCTGTATAATTCCGACTCTGAATCAGAGGATGAAGATGGGCCCAAAGGAGCCTTGGCCCGCTACAAGGCAGAGCCTACCATCAGTGAGAGAGACTGCCCACTGCAGTGGTGGTCCACTCATGAGAGAGCCCATCCACAGCTCTCTGTCCTGGCCCGCAAGTATCTAGGCAGCCCTGCCACTTCGGTACCCTGCGAAAGATTATTCTCCCTGGCAGGTAATATAGTTCAAAAGAAGAGGGCAGCCCTGAGCTCCGAAAATGTGAACAGGCTAGTATGTCTCAGCAACTGGCTGAAAGAGAGGAAGTAATCAGTTAAATGTGTATCCTGAGGCCAGTTGGCCAGTTGTGTTTCAAATGGGAAAAATTGGAGGTCAATCACTGTCACTTTATGTTGAACTGAACTGTCTGAATGGCCAATGTTATAAAGAGTTGGACTGAATTTCATTTAATTTCTGACGTTATTTTTGTAAACAGCATGAACTGCTGATAAATTCATCTACTAAAGCGCAGTACCCCATGGTTACTCAATAATATGGCTACTTTCATGATATCTCATGCATGGGAGGCTTTCATGCTGAGTAGCTTTCATGAGCAAATGCCTGGAGATCTTCGGTAGCCGTTCGCCTGGCACAGCTTAATAATGGAGGTCCATAAAGGTCCATGTTCAAAAAATGTCCAATATTCCTCCATTCCTGCTCGTCCAATGTATTCCAAGTGTCCTGAGTGGGTAGCGTCCAGAAGATTTTACTCGAAACGAAGTCATTTAGAATGTTTTAGAGCATATAAACAGTAGTGTATAGGATTTCCTGAAAGCGCCGTTACGCGATCACGCCAGGAAGCCGTGGCAGACCAAACCAGATGAAAAGTGCGCTATTCAGCTCGCTACGGAAGAACTCATGCTCTTCCTCAACACTGAAGGCACATTTCTTCTTTGCACGCTTGCATTATCGGCAGAGCAGGCGCTGAATGCGCACTTTCATCTGGTTTTGGTCTGCCGCGGTTTCCGTAGAGACTTCGCTGGTGCGCGCTTTCAGGAAATCCTATACACTACTGTTTATGCTCTAAAAACATTCTAAAATGACTTCGTTTCGAGTAAATTCTGGATGCTACCCACTCAGGACACTTGGAATACATTGGGGCGAGCAGTATGGAGGAATATTGACACGCTTTTTGTGGACTTTTATGGACCTTTCTGTCTCGGCACCATAGACCTCCATTATTTGAATGTCAGCAGACAGCAAGAAGCCTCCCAGATCTCAGATGCATTTGAGATATCAAAAAAGTACTCCAGAGTGTTGTTCAGCATGGGGGGTAGTAGAAAATGAAGGCTAATCATGTTTTGGCTGTACTATTCCTTTAAAGCCTCAGAGGCTTTTTGTTCTGAATGTACTTGAGAGTATTGCATTTTTGCGTTTAAAAAGCAGTATTAAGCTCTACCTATACCTATAGAGCTACCTGAATTTCTGAGTTTAGCGTTCCTAAATATGTTGAACTTTAAAATTTGCACTGGCCTGTTGATATTTCTTTAAAAAAAGTAAACAAACAATATTTTTATTTATTAAGCTTATGTGTTGTCATTCAAAATCCATGTGGAAAAGTTACTCCTGCTGTTTCCAAGTATGCATTAAAATGCGACAATTCATTAATTAATTTCACACAGCTATGCGATTAATCGCTACTCCAAAATTTTAATCGCCAGTCCCACCCCCTATAATAAATACATGAATAAAGCACAGTCATACTCAGTTTTGCTCCCGCTGTATTTTTAAATACGCAGTAGAGGTATTTAAAGGTAGTAGAGACATGTACTCAGTATATAAAAAACGCGCCCTTACAGTCCGGTGGTCAGCCTTATGTGTAAAAGCAAATACAAAGTAACAGCAATACACATGACTGAGACTGCGCCTTTTAGTACGGTGCCTTATGGTTGTTGAAAATACGGTAACAAGCTTATGCTGAAAGCTAGACAGGGCCCCTTCCCTGGGGACAGGGGCCACCTTTTACAGCTTCAGCTTTTTCTATGTCTGCTTCTCTGTCTCCTTGAACCCCAGTGGGCCCTCAGCAGATGGCCCGCCACACTTTTGCTTCAGAGCCTGCGGTTCTGCTGGAGGCTTCTTTCTGTTCAAAGCGGGAAAGTTTTCCCTCTCTCCACTGTCGCTACAAGCATGCTTAGTGAGGGATTGCTGAAGAGTCAATGAGTCGATGTAATCAGCTGGTTTTCCTTAGATAGAAAAACTTTGAATCAATCTGACTGGATGATCTGGTGAACTGGGAAAGTGACCCTTGAGATGACATGATGTGATGTGAATGGAGCTATAGAAATAAACTGAATAGAATTGAATTGAAATTGAAACTGACTAAAACTGAAACTAAATTTAAAAATGGCTGCTAAAATGAACACTACTAGAGGGTGGTATGTGGTTCCAGTTGCAGGGGCCTTGGCTGGTTGAAGGTGGACGTGACGTTGGAGGGCGGACAGGTAAGTTTATGGAAGCACAGAGGAGCCGTGGAGCCGACTGTCAACAGGAGACTATGATGAGGTCTGAGCTCAGAGAGAGAGGAGCTGTGGAACTCTAGGCATCTCCAGAGGTTTTCCTCCAAGGCTGGAAGGACTCGAAAAATCCCAGAGGATCTGAAGGCTTTCCAAGAGAATGACTCTACAAGAAACAGGGTAAGAGAATGAATCAAAGTTGAAAAAGTTCAGAGAATGACTCAGCAAAGCTCTCAGAGAATGACTCAGCAAAGCTCTCAGAGAATGACTCAGCAAAGCTCTCAGAGGGAATGACTACAGCAAAGACTCTGAGGGGACTGAAGGAATGACACTCTGGCCAAGGGGTTCTTCTCTTTTTCTATCATGGTGGATCGCAAGCAACTTCTTAAGGTGCATACCGCCACCTACTGTTCATGAGTGTGTAGCAACATTGTTTTACATCTATTAAATTCTATTTTTTAACTTTGTATTCTGAAGATAAATAAATAATGCTTTCACTTAATCTATAAATATCCATTTATATTTCCTTTATTTCCCAATAATCCTTTAAGCCTCCATTCTTGGCCTGTCCTTTCTAACTACTCTTAATTTCTTCCTTTCAGGTTCAGATGTTTTACAGTTCATCGATACGTGTTCTACATGTTCTATCTCTCCACATCCTTCACATTTAGCATTATTTTTCCTCCCTATTAAGTATAAATTGTCACATTTAAATAAGTATGACCTACTCTTAATCTGATCATTATTATTTCTTCCCTTCGGTTTCTCTCATTAATATTTCTATTTAATACTGACTTTTTTTTAATCACTGTCTTTTTATTGGATAATCCTTCTATACATACAGTTTGTAAATACAAAAAATATATAATTATCCAACAAGATATAGAAACAAATACAGTAAAAACAATCCCTACAAGGGAAAAAAAAAAATCCCATTCAGCCCACCCAGGTCACTACCAAGAGGTCAGCGCACCACTGTACTTTCTTACTGACTGAGACAGAACACATTTTATTGAATCCTTTTTTTTTTTTTTTTTTATAAATCATCTGGAGCATTATTGTAAGTTTTGGAATGAGTCAAGTAATGTTGTTTTAGCTGCTGCTCCATAAATAAAACTGCCGTAATCTATTATTGCTCTCATTAGAGCCCTATATATGTTTAATAATGACTGTCTATCTGCAGCCCAGTTATTTCCAGCCACAGCCTTTAGGAGATTTAGAACTTTCTGCATTTAGTTTCCAAGTTATCTAAATGTATTTTCCATGTGTTAGAGCTATCTAACCATAGTCCTGGGTATTTAAGTTCTGCAACCCTTTCCAGCGGCTGTCCATATAATGTTATTGTTCCTATATCAATATTTCTCTTATTTTATATTCCTTCCTCTCATCCATATGGCCGCATCATCTGCATATAAAGCAGATTTAATACATTTATCAGTATCTGAAAAAATCTCATTAATTATTATATTAAATAAAATTGGACTTATTACACTACCTTGAGGAATCCCATTTTCCACATTAATTCTTTTGAATAATCTTTCCCAATCTTCACCCTTATTTTTATATCCATCAAAGAATAGCTATCCAATTATAGATCTTCCCAGCTATTCCCATCTGCTGTATTTTTCTAAGTTACCCTTCTCTCCATAATGAATCAGATGCTTTTTCTATATCAAAAATACTACAATCATTATCTCCTTCATTTTTAAGGCTTTCTCTGTATCATTACTGACTCTAGTTAATGCATCCATTGTTGATCTCCCAGTTCTAAATCCAAACTGGTATCCATTCATTCATTTCTTATGTTCCAGAACAAACCCTGATCTGCTGACCACTATTTTCTCCATCCATTTACCTAAATGAGAAGTTAAAGCTTTTGGTCTGTAATTATTTGGACTGATAGGATCTTTCCTGGTTTATTAAATGGTAAAATTGTTGCCCTTTTCTAACTATTTGGTATTGAACCTTCTTTCCATATTTTATTGAATCATTTTAATATTAATTTCAATGTTCCGGTATCTGTGGAAACAGCATAACTGATCCTCCCCTGGAGCTGAGTATCCTGTCCCTTTCAATGCTGTTTTCATTTCTTTCATAGTTATATTCATGTCTAATGTTGATAAACCTTTTTTACATTTTCCTAATATATTTTTATGATTTCCAGGTTTTTGTATCTTCTGCCTTCTATGAATGTCTGCAAGATGACGGCCGTTATGAACTGCAGCAAATGTCTGGCCTAATAAATCTGCCTTATCTTTATTTAAAATCTCCTGATCTCTAACTAAGGATTTTAACATCTTTCCTTTTTCCGTCATTTTCCTAAACATTGACCAAACATTCTGTAATTTTATTTCTGAACCTATTGAGGATCAATTTTCTCTCCATGTTTTTTTTTTTGGTTCCTTAATAGTTTTACGAACCGTTGCTCTTTTCCTTTTATATTCATGAAGGTTTTGGGTTGTTATATTTTTCTGTAATATTTTAAATGCCTTGTTTTGCTCTTTAACTACTTTACTACATTCATCATTCCACCAAGGAACTTCCTTTTTCTTTCCGTTTATTTTGATCCTCGGTATGCTATAACTTGCTGAATTTAAAATACGTTCTGTTATCTCCCTTCAACATTCTTCAATGTTGCCTTTTAATGTAACCATATAACTGCTTTCCTCACACTTAATGTTAATTTTTGCCAATTATCTTAATTAAAGCACCATCATGTTAATATGAAATCTTCTTGCCTGTTTATTTTGTCATCAATGATTGTACTTACTGGAAAGTGACCCCTCCCTATGGTAGACTCCCAGTTGACATCCCATTAGCACGAACTAACAAGACAATCAGATATTAATGTAAAGTTTCAAGGCATGAAACTGTATTTTTATGTATATTTACTCTTTTTCCATTATTCAGACAAACTAATGAGCTTTCATCCATTATTACCATTCTGATCTGTCTTCCTGCTTCCCCTATAGCATTAAAATCACCATATTTCTCTTCTATGTTTTTGTTGCACAGTGAAAAATATGATTTATGGTTTTCTTTCATTTAAATGTTTTATGCTTTGCATGTTTGGAGAGGAAGATATGATTTGTTTTTCTTTTGTATTTTTTCTTCTTGAGCTTTGCATGTTTTGATGTTTCTTTTTTATATGATTGTTTTCCTTTATTTTAGACTTTTGAATTTTTCCTGCATGTTGGGTTGTTTTGGTTTGTTTTTCCCTTGTGACAATCCATGCGCACTGGACTGAAGTAGTTGTCTGAGGAGGCGTGGAGTGTATTAATTGCGCTGCGTAATTGCTGCGCCAGGTGTGAGCAAGGGCTGATTAAAGCCGACATAAAAGGAGTCTCGGAAGGAAAGGGAGAAGGAGAACGGAATCTGCAGGTGACAGAGGACGGACGCGCTGCCGGGGAGAGGCAGGCGGGATCCGCTGCACCAGGCGCATCAACCGGAGGGTGCACAGATGGCCCAGTAAGGAGTATTAGGCAGAGGAGGAACCTCGCCTGTAAGTAGCGCTCCCCCTCGCTTAAAGCATAAACAGGAATATATCTTCCGACGGGGTTTTGGCGCTGCGTGGATGCTGGCGTTCCCCTGCTTCTCTTTTTAGCTGGATCGGTCTGGAAAGGGGCGTGGCATGCCAGGGGGTGGAACAGAGCTGCAAAGTCAGCAGTGGATCAGCCAGTGGATGCTGCAGACTGATCACTCGCACCAGAAGCAGCAGAACAAGCGGAGCCCAACTTCCAGCCTCTGATTTTTAAGGAAAACTCTTGAATTTTAGGGGGGGGTTTTGGTGAACATTCTTTATTTAAGATTATTAGGAATCCAACACACATACATATGTATATTTATGCATGCACTTACATAAAGAAAAACAAAACCAAACAAATCAGGGGGGTCTCAGCAAACATTTCAGTCCATTTTGGCGATTGACATTTAGAGGTTCTCATCGGCTCACATGAAAGAGAAATGTTCCAGTGTCTTTCATTAAAACAGAGACATGTCAAGCTAGCAGTTTTTTATAACACTTAGCATCTTTATCAGAGTGGCCTGCCAGAATGGAATCAATACTGGGCTGTCCCACAAAGTGTGAGTGTGATCCCCAATCTGATTACAATTCCTCCAACACACATTTGTAGCATTTCTGTCGTATTTTGAAATACTGAAAGGTGTTTTGAAGAATCTCATTTTTAATTTCCAGTCAAATTCTTTCCAATTTGGACTGTGGGTGATCTTAAAACCTTTCTCACAAATCTCCTCCCACTCCTCATCTTCAATAACAATGTTCATTTCTAGTTCCCACTTTTGCTTTATGTCTATAGAGCTGTCAGAGAAATGCATCTGTAAATGTTTATATAGATTAGATATGATCTTCCTCTTATTATTTTCCTCCACACATTTTATCAAAAATATTTCCAATTATTTTGTTTCAATTTAGGCCATTCTTTATGTGATAGAAGATAATCTCTTAATTGTAAATACTTATAGAAATCTTTTGAGCATAATCCATATTTATCCTGTAATTGCTTAAATGTCTTAATATTTTCTCCACTGAATAACTGATTAATTCTTATTAATCCTTTCTGAGCCCATCTCTGATAACCCGTATCTAGTTTGTTTGGAAAAAAGTCAGTAATCTTGGCTATTTTTATCATGCGTGATATAGTTAAAGGTGCTCCTATTTTCTTCCTCACTAGAGACCAGACTCTGTATGTACAATTAATCCACTCATTTTCAATTTTTAAATCCTTCCAATTTTTTTCCCTCCATAAATGGCATCGCTTCAAGAGGTACCAGTGGGCAAGCATTGTTCTCCAGACCAATCCAGTTCGTCTCCTCATCCTGCACAAGCCACTGGACCACTGCGCGAAGCTGTGCTGCCCAGTAGTACAATTTCAAACTAGGCAAACCAAGGCCACCTTTTCTTCTTGGGCTTAACAGTAATTTCTGTCTGATTCTTGCTTTCCTCCTTTATCAAATAAAGTTATTAATAATTTAACCTAAAAGTGGAGGCAGGTATGCAAATAGGAAGTGCCTGAAATAGATACATTAATCGTGGGAGTATATTCATTCTCACTGTTTCTATTCTGCCCAAAAAGGACAGAGGGAGAATCTCCCATCTAGACAGGTCTGATTTTATTTGTGTGATTAAGCTACTAAAGTTTCCATTAAATAGTTGTGAGGTTTGTGGTGTAATCGTCACACCTAAATACTCGAATCCCCTCTTGGACCAATTGAAGGTGACCTCTTTATCTAAATATGTAGGCCATTTTCCCACTAACATCATAGCTTCTGACTTGGTTTCATTAACTTTATAGCCGGAGATTTCTCCAAAGTCTTTTAAACTAGTCATTAGTCTAGGGATTGAGCACAGAGGATTAGAAATATATAAATAATGTCATCAGCATATAGTGATATTTTATGGGTGACTCCACCTGCTGTTGCTCCATGAATTCTAGGGTCTATCCGTATTCTTTCTGCCAGGGGCTCAATGCTGATAGCAAAGAGGTGAAAGAGGACATCCCTGCCTAGTTCCTCTTTTTAAACCAAATTTCTTTGAGGAGTATCCATTCACCCGTACTTTGGATGTGGGTCCAGAATATAGCACACTAATCCAATTGATAAGGTCTCTATGAATTTTTGCCAGTGTGTGTTTCAGGTACTGCCAGTCCACCCTATCAAATGCCTTCTCAGCATCAAGGCTGAGAAGCATTGAAGGATCCTGTTTCTGTCTCGCCACAGAGATCACATTCAAGGTTCTCCTAATATTATTTAACCCTAAACGTCCCGTTATAAACCCTGTTTGGTCCGGCTTAATTATTGTGTGGATACATTTTTGAACTCAGTTTGCCAGTATTGTAGTTAAAATGTTTAAATCACAGCAGAGCAAACTTATTGGCCTGTAGGACGAGCAGTTTATGGGGTCCTTGCCCTCTTTGGGAATTATGGATATTATTGCTTCTGACCAATGCTTTGGGGGGTCCTTATTCGTGAGGGCATAATTAAATACTCTTTGTAATAGGGGGGTGAACTCAGTTTTAAAATGTTTATAAAATTCCGCCGGGAATCCATCGACTCCTGGCACTTTGTTGTTCTTTAAATTTTTTATGACCACCTCAATTTCTTGTTTTGTGATTGGATCTCTCATTGCTTTGGCATCATTTTCAGTTAATTTTGGTAACTGAATTTCACCCATCAAATTCTTAATCTTCTCTATTTTACTGTCTATTTCCTCTGAATCATAAAGTGTCTCTTTATGCTAGTAACCTACTGGCCCTATTTCCTGATTCATAATACTTTTGATTAGCAAACCGTAATGCCCCCTCTGCTTTGTGCGTCAACAAAACATCCAGTGATTGTCTGTGTTCGCCAAGAGATTTTAGAGTAGTTTCATCATTAGTCTTTTTATGTTCCTCCTCCAATTGTCGTATACGATTTTCTAACTCCACTCTTTTTTTATCGCGTTCTCTTTTTATTTGGGATGACAAAGAAATCAACCTACCCCTCAGCACAGCTTTTCCAGCTTCCCAAAGAGTTGACACTGATACTTCCCCATTGTCATTGTGTTCCATATACTCAGTCCAGTCTCTTTTAATTCTTTGAACTATTTCTGGATCATTTAGAAGTGAAACATTCATTCTACACTGTTTAGGTTGTGTATTATTCTCTAAATTTATTGTCATCACTCCTGGACTGTGATCTGATATTGTTATTGGTTCAATATGGCAATTTGTAACTTTATGTGCATCCCTCTTTGAGACAAAAAAGAGATCTATTCTGGAGTAGCTTCCATGGACCTTTGAATAAAAGGTGTAATCACGCCCCTTGGGGTGGCTTTGACGCCATATATCCTACTAGCACCAGTTCTTCAATCAAACTAGGCAGAATTTTTGCCTTCTGGGGCACCGGTCTCTGTTCATGTGGGTATTTGTCCAATTTGTGGTTCATCACACAATTAAAATCCCCTCCAGTTAGTATAAATCCATCAGCTTTTGCCGACAGAAGAGCTGAAATGTCCTTGAAGAAGCTAGGATCATCTTCATTAGGCGCATAAATGTTTATGGAGGGATATTCTCACTCCTCTATTTGTACCTACAGCCAAAATATAGCGTCCCTTTTTGTCTTCATACGTGTTCTCTACAAGCGAAGCCTAGTGATTTATGGCATAAGATGGCGACTCCTCTCCGCCTAACCCCCTCGCATGAAGCGCTGTAAACCTGCCCTACCCACGCCCTTCTAAGTTTTTTATGTTCCGTCTCATTAAGGTGGGTCTCCTGAAGAATTGAAATTGAACATTTCAGCCTTTTTAACTGGGTCAAAATTTTATTTCTCTTTATTGGATTGTTTACTCCATTTATATTATACGTGATAACTGTTAATGTATCCATTTTTATTGCTTAAGGTTCTTTTTTTTTTCCTTCCTTATAAACATACCTAATTGACTATTGTCTCTTCCCTGTAACTGTGCTTAATAACTATCATCAGTGTAATGTCAAAAGCCATAGCAACATAGAAAACATTGTTTGCCGAGAGACACAGAACATTAAAGAAACAAAACAGTTTTCCTGAACATGAAAAACAACTGAACTTCCAATTCCCCAGTGGTTTGCCCCTGAACTGAACATAAACATAACCATACAAACAAAGTCAGGGGGTCCCCACCCCTGATCTTCTTTAGGCAGAGAGACAAAGCTCTCTGGGTGTTGTGCACAAAGTGCCTGGGCGATGGTCCTCCAGGACGTCCCCGAAGTGTCCTCACACCGCCATGGTTGTAATGTTTGCTTCATCCAGTTTCCCTCCTTCTCCCTTCCCCACTGTTTTGTAGCTTATTTACCAACGATTATGTTATAGCCTAAATCTATATATTTAAGTCAATATTTTGTGATAAATGACATTCCCTTGCAAGTCTACTCCAGTCTTTCTTTTATTCTACAGTTATTGTCCATTGTCTTCCATGTTCTTCTTCAAAAGATTTTGTCTTTATTTACCTTCCAACCAGTTCTAGAGTAGACATGAGGACCTTACTCCGACCATTGGCTCTCTCCTCTCTGTTGTCACCATGGATAATGCCTCTGATCTCAACAGGGTTAAGCTGTTGGCTCTTCCTCTTCTTTCCCTGGGTTGTCCATCCGTCCCTTGTCAACTCCTCTTCCAATATCATTCCGTCCTCCAGGGATGTTTCAATGCCAAGATCTTTCAGTGTAGAGTGTGCAGCTAGAAGTGAGGGAAAGAGTTTTGTACCCCCATTCATGAAGAGTTTCAGCTTAGCTGGGTATGGTGACTGGGCTTTAATGTTCTTTTCTTTATTACCTCTCTGACCTTTTTCCTTTTCTTCTGCAGGTCAGGTGAGTAGTCATGGTCGAAGTAAATTGTGTGCTCTTGGTACTTTATGTTTCTTTTCTTCTTTTTGTTTTACATCAAAGTCCAGAAATCGGGCTATAATGGATCTTGGGGGCGCCGCGGCTTTAGGTTTTGGCCCTGACGCTCTGTGTGCTCTTTCTAGTTTAATGATAACTTCTTCCTGAAACTCTAGAGAAGTGCTCAGAAAGTCTGTGACAAAGTTCACCATATCTTCTTTTTCCACTCCCTCTGGGATGCCATACAGCCTGATGTTATTACGGCGAAGTCTGTTTTCCATGTCGTCACCTTTAGCCGTGAGGATAGCTTCCCTTTCTAGCAAGTATCCCAGCGCCTTCTCCTGCCGTATGCTTCGGTCTTCCGTTGCACGTACTCTGTCCTCTGCTTGGTCAATCTTCTGTCCAGCCCCTCCATTCGTTTCTTTAAGTCCTCCATGGATGATTCTACCCGTTGTAGAGAGCTCTTCAGGTCCTGAAATGAGTCTGTGTTTTCCTGCCGTAGTTTTCGTAATTCCGTTAGCATCACTGTTTCCCCGCTAGCTTCTCCTGTAGCTTTCAACGGTGTAGCTTCGGCTAACGTTAGCTGCTTGGAGCCTGCCGTAACGTCGTCTTTTCTACCAGCCCTCATGTCTTTCTTCTCCGTATTTTGACTAGAACTCCGTCCTCTTGAGCCCTTTCCTTTTATTTTAGTACTCATTTATCACTTTTCATTTATTGTGGGTCTGGTGGAGCAGCAAAATTATGTGTCCGTCTCCTCCATTGCCTTCCCGGAAGTCGCTGATTTTTAGGTTTTATCAGGAAAAGGAAAGGACTGTTTTATCATGCCACTTTTGCTGTGGCTTTTAGTGTAAATAAAACACTTGAACTTCAGTGCTTCACAGTTTGGGTCTTTGAGTTGCTTGCTCCCCCTTGTGGCAACGACTGAGTGTGGGGCCATACTGGCCACGTAGTTTCCCTGCTATCTCCCTAAATATATCACTAGCAAGATTTTTACATGAATTATAATAAATAATTTTAATATTTCCATATTTTCTAACATTAAATATTTCTATAATAACACATTCTAATCGTTTATTCATGGAATTTTTTTTATAAGCCTTCCATCTTTAATAAAAATGGCACATCCTCCTCCATTACTCCATTACTTCTATCCTGTCTTTCTATGCTACATCCAGGAATATTAAATTCTAACTTAGGTTTTAACTTTGTTTCTTCATCGCACATTATATCCGGAATTATTTCTAATTCATAAACAAACTTTTTAAGTTCTTGTCCGTTGGCTGTTAAACTTCTGGCATTCCATTGAATGTGTGAAACCATGATAGGATCCTAATCCTGAACGTTCTCTGTTGTTTCAGTGGAACTCAGAATGGTTTGGATCTGATCTGCTTGGATTTCTTTCATATCTAAAAACCTTCCAGCTGCTGTTGCTTTGATTTGAGTCACTTTTCTTCTTCATTTGTTCTGTGACATTAACAATGTGACACATGAATGCTACAAAGTTTGCTTTTTTCACCACCATTGTATTTTCATCCCTTCTGCATTTATGCAAACATTTTGAATATATTTGTTGTTGGTACCAAGGTTTGCTCTGTAATCCCAGCTGAGTTTCTCTGACCTGCTTCTCCCAGCCTCATTCCTCCTGTTCTTTCTTTCCTCACTCTTTTTAAAGCTTCAGCATAATGAAACTGTTATTTTGATTATTGAGCTTCTCTGGCTTCCCTTTGTTCAACACATCCACCATATGCTGCGCCGTGTTCTCCTCCATAATTACAACATTGGACCTTTAGCATCTTTATCACATTTACCAGATTCATGTGGCCCTCCACATCGTCACGTCTGACTTTTCCTTTCCGCTCCTTTGCAATGTGTCCCATTCTTTGGCAAGTAAAACATCTCAGGGGTTTAGGATGTAATCTATAGTTCATATATCCTAGCTGGATATTTTCTGGCATTTTATTTTCAGATCGCAGAATCACTGCCATTGTATCTTTAAGTTCCCATCTCTTTTAATCCTGGTGGCATCTGTTATTTTCCCTCCTCTAATTTATTTTTTCACATCCTCCATAGTCATAATTGGAACTCCTGAAATTCCTCCCCTCCACCTTGCTAAAGCTCCTGGGATGTTTTAATCCTTTCCCCCATCAAGGTTTTCATTTTGAGTATCTTCTGTTGTTGTGATTCGCTGACGGCATGAATTAGCTCTTTCTGTTCTTCATGATTCTAGCCATTTTGGTTTTCCCTGTTTCTTCCTCTATTGCTTTAGTCAGCTTTAACGGGTGAATAGATCCAACCTCCTCCTTAAATTCCACCATTCATTTATCTTCCTCTCCTGTGTTTAACTCATCCATTTCTCGTGGACTCGCCCGTTCATTTGTTTTTGTCCTTTTTGCTAACTTCTGCTCCTGCCTCGCTTTCTTCCGACCATCTTTTTGCCCTTTCTTGTCTCTTCCTAATCGCTCCTTTCATTGTTGATGATCTTGAACTCATCCATTCCATCTCATCACCATCACTTCCTCCTGATGTAGAAGCCATGTTGCTACAGTCAATGAACACTTTATGCAATCCTCCAAATTAAATCGTACCGCCTTCGATAGTTTGACCCGTTCATCCCGTCCTGCTCAGCCTCGCCTGGCGAGGAGGTGATGACAGTCAGCTGTTCATATACTCCTCTAAAATGATGAGTGATTCCTTGCAGGTGTGGGTAGGTCAGACAGGTAGGCAAGCCCTCCCAGACAGAGCAACCAGATGGCTCCATCTGGTGGACGAACATTGGAACTGAAAGAGAAAACTAACACTGGTCGGGTTTGATATCCTTTCATAAAGTTGTTTTCCCCTCATTTAAAAAAAGCTAAAATATGATGAGATGAAGTAAATAATGAATAAATACATTTTGCCATTGAAAGCCTTCAGTCAACCATTGCTGCTGTTTTTCAGTAATTTAAGTGTTTTGTTTGTTTCTCTTCCTCAGGACATCTTCAGATGACGGTTACTAAATAAACTGAAGTGTTTATTTATGATGTTGTTTTGTGTTTTAATGATTTTTACTGAACCAGTTGGTCGCCTCAGGGCCGCACTGGTTCTGCCATCTTTACTGGTGCTGACGGCAGAGCTGCTGTTTCACTTTCAGGGTTTTCTGGATCCAGGTGAGAGGCTGGAGAGTCTGAGCTCATCTCTCTGCTGCTCAGAGAAGTTAAGCTCAGGCTTTAGGCTCAGTTTTTAACCCCATCAAGTCTCCTGCTGCTGCTGCTGGAACTTCAGGCTGTTTGCTGAGAAGCGGTTTGGTCCAGTTTGATGCAGCTGCTGAAGCAGCAGCAGGAACAGGTGAATCACACCTGCTGTAACGCCCAGGTGTCAGCAGCAGAGGGCTGCTGATGTCAGAAGAGCTGACATCACTCCATCTGCTCAGCTCTGATAATAACAACTCATCTTCCGCCTGAAAATTCATTTCACACCAACAGAGTTTCTCCTCCACGTGAGGTGACGAAGACGCGGCTCTGATTCATGTGTGTGTGGTATGAATGAATCAGGGATGCTGCTTCCTCCTCTTCCCTCCTTCCTCCTCCTCTTCTGTCGTGACGTTGGATCAGGAGGAAACACCACAAACAGTCCGGAGATATTCTGAGAGATCATGCTGAGTGTGTGAGTGACTCAGAGGGAAATACCTCTGTGGATGGAGGGAGGAGTCTAACTGCTGGAGGTATAATTGCTGGCAGAGAGGGAGGACAGAGTGACCCTGCTCAGTGTTTGCTCCCATTCAGAACCGGAGAGGAACAGAAGCAGCAGTGCAGGCTGCAGATGAAGGACTGAAGGACCAGAACTACAGATTCTAATCATCCAAACACCATCTTAGCTGCTTCTGGTTCTCACCTCAAACTCCTCAACCAGGTCAATTTCTAACGTCTGCCTCCCACAGCCTGCCTCTGACCCCCCATTCCTCCACAGAACCTTCTGCCAGGTTCTGCTGGGTCTTTCTGGACCGCTACCATCAGACCATCAGCTCTGGGAGCAGCATGTCGTCTTGGGTTGTCTTGTTCTTTGTGGCGCCCATCTTTCTCCTGATTGACACGTCTCCAACCATCTCTTCCCCGCTGGAGGGGGGGCCGCGGCTCAGCCAGGGGGCTCCATCCTCGGACTGCCCATCTTGTTCTCTGCCTCAGGTGAGGAGGAATATGTCTGGAGGTCAGGGCGACGTGGTGGAGGCGGTGAAGCGACACATCCTCAGCATGCTGCACCTGAACGCCAGACCCAACCTGACGCAGCCGGTTCCGCGTGCGGCGCTGCTCAATGCGCTAAAGAAGCTGCATGTTGGACACGTTACTGAAGATGGAAGGGTGGAGATATCAGACGACACTTCTGGCCCCGGGGCCTCCACAGCACCTGAACCTCCATCCGAGCTGATCGTCTTTGGGGAGCCAGGTGAGTTGTGTGTCTAGATTGGCTTTCAGTCCTGGGTCCCTGCAGATAGCAGAGCGGCTAACTCCTCATTGGTTGAATGGGACCAGAGGTGTGCCTCTCAGGGACTTCCTTTACAGGTGCGCTTTCACTAAGTGATGCAGAGCAGGTAGAACAAACAGGCTAGCAGCGCAGAACTAGACTAAACAGAACAATCTGTGTCCAACTGACCCTGAATCCAAAACCAAAGGGAAATTGAATCAAATGAGGCGGTTTGTTCCAGAACTGAAACCTGGACCAACTGGTCTGCTGATGGAATCAGCTGCAGAAGGTTCTGGTTCCTGAGGAGGGGAACCCATAAGATCCAGACCAA
>JAGKQL010000057.1:3055440-3071096 GCA_018398635.1 Cyprinodon brontotheroides
GAGGGTCAGGATTGATGGGGTGCCGCAGGGTCGGGATGGGATGCGCGCGTGTGCAGAGGGTCGGATGGTGGATGCGTGTGCAGAGGGTCAGGATGGATGGATAGCTGTAGGGTCGGGCGCGTGCCGGTGGTCGCGGATGGATGGTGCCGGTAGTGGGTCGGATGGATGCGCGCAGAGGGTCGGATGATGTGGTGCAGAGGGTCGGGATGGATGTGGTGCAGAGGGTCAGATGGATGGGTGCCGCAGGGTTGGGATGGATGCGTGCAGAGGGTCGGGATGGATGCAGTGGGCTGAGGGTTGGGATGATGAATAGGGGCCGGGTCGGGATATAGCGTGCCAGGTCGGATGGATGGATAGGGGGCAGAGGGTCGGTCGGATGCGGCGCAGAGGGTCGGGATGGATGGATATTAGGAGGCCTGCCTCCTGGGATGGATGGATAGGGGCTGTGAGATGGATGGTGCAGAGGGATCGTGATGCGGTGCAGAGGGCTGTGATGGATGGATAGGGGGGCCGAGGGTCAGGATAGATGCGTGCGGTGGGTCGGGATGCCATGGATAGGGTCGCAGGGTCGGAAATGGATGCGTAGTAGCTGGGTCACAGGGATGAATAATAAAATGAGGGTCGGATAGTTGGCGGTGCCGCAGGGTCGGATGGGCGTGCCGCAGGGTCGGGATGGATGCGCGGTGTCGGTGGGTCGGGATGGATGCGTGCCTTCAGGTCGGGATGGATGTGGTGCAGAGGGTCGGGATGGATGCGGTGCAGAGGGTCAGGATGGATGGGGTGCTCCGAGGGTCGGGATGCGGTGCAGAGGGTCGGGATGGATGCGGTGCAGAGGGTCAGGATTGATGGGGTGCCGAGGGTCGGGATGGATGCGGTGCAGAGGGTCGGGATGGATGCGGTGCAGAGGGTCGGGATGGATGGATAGGGGCCAGAGGGTCGGGATGGATGCGGTGCCAGAGGGTCGGGATGGATGTGGTGCCGAGGGTCGGGATGGATGCGGTGCAGAGGGTCGGGATGGATGTGGGTGCAGAGGGTCGGGATGGATGTGGTGCAGAGGGTCCAGGATGGATGGGGTGCGAGGGAGGTTGGGATGGATGCTGTGCAGAGGGTCGGGATGGATGCAGGGCTGAGGGCTGGGATTGATGAATAGGGGGCCGAGGGTCGGGATAGTTGCGGTGCTCGCAGGGTCGGGATGGATGGATAGGGGGCCGAGGGTCGGGATGGATGCGGTGCAGAGGGTCGGGATGGATGGATAGGGGCAGAGGGTCGGGATGGGATGCGGTGCTTCAGGGTCGGATGGATGCGTGCAGAGGGTCAGGATGGATGCGGTGCTGAGGGTCGGGATGGATGCGGTGCAGAGGGTCAGGATGGATGGGGTGCAGAGGGTCAGGATGGATGGGGTGCAGAGGTCGGGATGGGATGGGAGTGCGAGGGTCTGGGATGATGATGGGGTGCAGAGGTCGGGATGGATAGGGGTTAGGGTTTGATCTGGTTGCAGCAGGGGATGAATGAGACCTGCAGCAGCGCTGCTTTGACTAAAGGAGCGACTCAGCTCCTCTCAGGCTGCTGCAGAGGGTGGAAGGTGGCGTCCCATGATGGATGGAAGCTTGGACAGCTCCCTCCTCCTCAGCCACTGAGTCCAGACTGCAGCCCAGGACAGAAATGGACAGTTTGTTCAGTCTCTTTCTGTCCCGCCTCTGCGCGCTGCCTGGGGCCCAGCAGACAACAGCGCAGAGGAGGGCTGATGCCTCCACAGAGTCAGAGAAGGTTTGAAGCAGGGAGACCTGATCTCACTGCAGAGGAGCTCAGCCTCCCTCAGGAGGAGGAGGGAAGGCGGCTCTGGGCACTCCTTCTACAGGCCGTGGATGTTCAATTCATCCATGTCCGTCTATTACCTGACTGCAGCTTGTCTCCAGTTGGGGTTGCGGTGAGGGCTTTTAAAAGTGCCTATCTCCAGCAGTCAATAGGCGGTACAGGCGGGGTCCATCCTGGACAGGTTTGCACAGTCCATCAAGGAGCAACACAGAGACACACAACCATTCACAGACACACCACCTTAGGAGTATGGAGAATGTGTGATGCAAGTCAATTAACCCTAGCAGCAGTCAGGGCTTTTTGGACTGTGGGAGGAAGCAGTACCTAGGAGTAAACACGCATGCTCGAGAGAGAACATGAAGACGCTCCAAGTGCAGACCACTGAGCCACTGAAGAGTCTCCCTGTTCAATTCTATTCAGTTTATTTCTATAAAACCAATTCACATCATATCATCTCAGGTCACTTTATAGATCCAGAACAACCAGATTATCCAGTCAGATTGATTCAAAAGCTTATCTATCTAGGAAAACTAGCTGATTGCATCGACTCATTGACTCTTCAGCACCCCTCACACTAAGCATGCTTGTAGCGACAGTGGAGAGGAAAAACTCCCTTTGAACAGGGAAGAAACCTCCAGCAGAACCAGGCTCAGTGTGGCGGCCATCTGCTGAGCAGAGGCCACTGGAAGTTCAAGGAGTATGCAGCAAAGCAGACATAGAAAAGAAGCATAGATACAAAAGGCAACCAGCTCCCACAGAAGGCGGCCTCGCCCAGGAAACACACACAGCCAGGCAGGCGGAAGGCTCGAGCCAGGCTCCCCATGTCAGAGGATGAAGAGAGCACATCCAGTTAGCTCACAGTCAGAAGAAACAGGACTACACTGGAAAACACGATAAGCTCCAACATCTAGGAAACAAAGGTGTTGATGGCGGCAGCACGAAACTGATAGTCATTTATTTTAGGGCTTTAGTAGGCCCAGGCAACGTTTGATGTTTTGATGTGCGCTTGCAGAAGTATAATCTGCCCTTCAGCTTAAAGCAGCATAACTATAGAGATAGCTCAGGATAACCAGCTGCTCTGTTAGCAACATAAGAAGCAGTTTGATTCCTGAAGTCTGGTAGTGAGAGATGGAAACTGAACCGACACGGTTTCAGTCGCTGTCAGACATGTTTTAAATCTGAATCCTGTGAACAGATCTCTGATCCAGCTTCTAACAGGTGATGGTGAACGTTAGGACGTGAAATTCTCATTTCACTAATCATAATTTATAATCTAAGATTATAAGATAACAGAAAAGGTCAAAGTCTCCAGTCCACTTTATTCATGAAGCTAACTGGTTATTTCTGGACCGGTTCAGGAACCACCTTGGTCAGTCTGATCCAGTCCAGTTCTGACAGTAATGGCTGACTTAAAGCCCAGGTTATCAGGCTCTTGGATATTTTGGTCAAAGTAAGCATCTCTCCCAGTATATCTTTGTTTCAGACGTAGTCCTGTTTCTGCTACTGTGAATCCAATACAGTAAACACAGTAACCACACACCACTGTGTGACCTCTGACCTTGGTGATGGGGGAGGGGTTATGCAAAGCCAAATGCTGCCTATAGCGGTGGTAACCATGACAACCAGCCTCTGGCAGCAGAAGAATCTGTTTTTTCCTCTGTAACAGGAAGTGTGTGTGAGGCGCTGCATCGCGTGCCAACACTCTCCACTATGAGCAGCGTTGCATGACAAGCTGCGACCGCAGGCTGACACATGGCAGAACACGAGAGAACGCCGTGTTCTGCCTTCTAACCTGGTAAACACGCTCTCATCGGTCTGATGGACGTCCCCCGCCTGTGAGGAGCTTGATTTAGAAAGACCCTAAAGCAAAACAACAAACGGCTCTAAAAGGTTCTGGTCTCTGGAACCAGGAGGGCCAGTCTGCCTCCTTCAGAACCTGCTGCTAGATTTTCACACGGGAACCAAACATCAGTCTGAGAACGAAACAAGTCCTTTGGTTCTAGAGCAGACAAACAGCAGGACCACCGAGATCCACTGGATCAGGGTCTAAAGAACTGGATGCTATCAGCTGCTAGTCAGTGGCTGGATGGTTCCAGCTGCTAGTCAGTGACTGGATGGTTCCAGCTGCTAGTCACTGATTGGATGCTAACTGCAAAGCTGCTGATCAGTGACTGGATGGTTCTCCAGCTACTAGTCAGTGACTGGATGTTATCAGCTGCTAGTCAGTAACTGGATGTCATCAGCGCTGCTAGTCAGTGACTGGATGGTTCCAGCTGCTAGTCAGTGACTGGATGGCATCCAGCTGCTAGTCACTGATTGGATGCTACCAGCTACTAGTCAGTGACTGGATGCCATCAGCTGCTAGTCAGTGACTGGATGTTATCAGCTGCTAGTCAGTAACTGGATGTCATCAGCTGCTAGTCAGTGACTGGATGTGACATTAGCTGCTAGTCAGTGACTGGATGATATCAGCTACTAGTCAGTGACTGGATGCCATCAGCTGCTAGTCAGTGACTGGATGTCATCAGCTGCTAGTCAGTGACTGGATGCCATCAGCTGCTAGTCAGTGACTGGATGCTGCTATCAGCTATCTGCTGCTAGTCAGTGACTGGATGTTATCAGCTGCTAGTCAGTGACTGGATGCTACTAGTCAATGACAGCTGCTAGTCAGTGACTGGATGCCATCAGCTGCTAGTCAGTGACTGGATGCTACTAGTCAATCAGCTGCTAGTCAGTGACTGGATGCCATCAGCTACTAGTCAGTGACTGGATGCCATCAGCTACTAGTCAGTGACTGGATGCTACTAGTCAATCAGCTGCTAGTCAGTGACTGGATGCTGCTATCAGCTGCTAGTCAGTGACTGGATGATATCAGCTGCTAGTCAGTGACTGGATGGTTCATCAGCTGCTAGTCAGTGACTGGATGTCATCAGCTGCTAGTCAGTGACTGGATGCTACTATCAGCTACTAGTCAGTGACTGGATGCCATCAGCTGCTAGTCAGTGACTGGATGCCATCAGCTGCTAGTCAGTGACTGGATGCCATTAGCCAGCTGACTAGTCAGTGACTGGATGCCATCAGCTGCTAGTCAGTGACTGGATGCCATCAGCTGCTAGTCAGTGACTGGATGCCATCAGCTGCTAGTCAGTGACTGGATGTTATCAGCTGCTAGTCAGTGACTGGATGTTATCAGCTGCTAGTCAGTGACTGGATGTTATCAGCTGCTAGTCAGTGACTGGATGCCATCAGCGCAGACAGACCTCTACAGGAGACCCTTCCTGCCTGTAGCATCATCACCTGCTTAAAAATGAGTTACTGCCACATTAATGAATAAAGAATTCCTCAGTTCTCTGAGATTCACTAGTTCATTCATAGAGCACCAATTCACAACCGCGTGTCACCTCAAGGCCCACTATGCAGGTGATGCATCATCAGGTAGTATAATGATGATGTCACCTTGCTACCTGCTCTCTGGCTCCTCCCACTCAGCTCTTTGCTGCTGCTCCTCTAAACCAGCTTTGATGCGGTAAATATCCAGTTAGCTCCCTCTCAGTCTCTCCTGGCCCCCCAGCTGACTCAGACCTCAGATCCAGTCCGAGTCATAGGAGCAGGTCCTTCACCTCCTGGGACAGATCTACAGGTGTGTGAAGGAGGTGAAAGTTTGAGGACTTCAGATGGACTGGTCCTTCTACTACAGGCTTTATTGATTGAATATGAAGGGCCCAGGAAGCCTGCAGGCTGGGGCCATAAGAGAGAGCAGAGGGACAACAGGACATGATGGACCTGCAGCATGAACGTCTCCAGACTCAGATGTCCAGGACATGATGGACCTGCAGCATGAACGTCTCCAGACTCAGACGTCCAGGACATGATGGACCTGCAGCATGAACGTCTCCAGACTCAGACGTCCAGGACATGATGGACCTGCAGCATGAACGTCTCCAGACTCAGACTCAGATGTCCAGGACATGATGGACCTGCAGCATGAACGTCTCCAGACTCAGACGTCCAGGACATGATGGACCTGCAGCATGAACGTCTCCAGACTCAGACGTCCAGGACATGATGGACCTGCAGCATGAACGTCTCCAGACTCAGACGTCCAGGACATGATGGACCTGCAGCATGAACGTCTCCAGACTCAGACGTCCAGGACATGATGGACCTGCAGCATGAACGTCTCCAGACTCAGACGTCCATAAAGAAGCTCGTCAGGCTGTTTGCGCTGATGACAGCTTTCTGGCGGGAGGTCTGCAGCTCCTCCTTGCCTGCTTGCGTAACGTCTGCGTAGCTGCTTCCTATCATCGTCATTCTGTGGTTTAACGGTTAAAAGTGAGAAGAGTCGCAGACAGTCAGACTGCAGAGAGAGGAGCCGTCGATGGTGAGTCCACACCTGTCTGTCTGTTCAGAGGCTGGAGGTCTGGGTAGGACAGGAGAACAGCTTTAGGTCAGCCTTATGGTCGTCACGGTTACAGCACAGGAGAGGATGCATGCAGTTGACAGAGCAGGGCATCATTCATGGAGTTATTAAAAAAACGTGTGATTTAAACTTTAACTGTTGTTTAAACTGAAATATGGAATCTAGACAGAAATGAACCCTTATATGGGGGGGGGGGGGGAAATGTTTAAGCTCTCACTTTTTTATCAGTTCCTAAAAACTGATGAAGAGTGAATTAGATCCAAAGAGAGAAAGTTTTACTGTCAGGTTTTTATTTTCTAACAGTCAGAACAGGAAGTGATGTAACAAAGAGACGGAGAGCCGTAAACATGTTTGTTTTTTCTAGATACATGATCGCCGTAAACATGACCTCCATGGATGACATCATCACAGGAATGACCACTGAGGTAAGTGTCCGGGTACCGACCACGGTACTTCCTGAGCTGGGGGGGGGGGGGGGGGGGGGGGTGTCCAGCAGGTGTATTCAGGTGTGTCCTCTGTTTCCTGGTAGGACCCCTTCAGTTCTTCGGCCACCACTGAGGATGATTATGACTATGGAGACGTTGACAACATCTCCAACCTGATGTGCGACCGCCAGTCGGTGCGGGACTTCAGGAGTCGCTACGAGCCGCCCTTCTTCTGGATCATCACCCTTGTGGGCGGAGCCGGGAACCTGGCCGTGGTCTGGATCTACCTGAGCTTCCGTAAGCGGCTGAAGACCATGACCGACGTGTACCTGCTGAACCTGGCGGTGGCCGACCTCCTGTTCCTGGTCACGCTGCCACTGTGGGCCGCCGAAGCGTCTCACGGCTGGATCTTTGGCCCCGCCATGTGCAAGATAAACTCCGCCCTCTACAAGGTGAACCTGTTCAGCAGCATCATGCTCCTGACCTGTATCAGTGTGGATCGCTACATCGTCATTGTGCAGACCACCAAGGCCCAAAACTCTCAGATGGAGCGCCGCCGCTGCAGCCGGCTGGTATGCGCCGGCGTTTGGCTGCTGGCACTGCTCCTCGCCGTCCCTGAGTTGTCCTTCGCCGTCCCTGCCAACTCCTACTGCAGGATGGTTTACCCTTCCAACCTGGGAAACCGCACCAAAATCCTGGTTCTGTCGCTACAGGTGAGCATGGGTTTCTTCGTACCCTTCATGGTCATGGCCTTCTGCTACAGCGTCATCATCGCCAAGCTGCTCAAGACTCGTAACTTTGAGAAGCACAAAGCCATGCGAGTGATCCTGGCCGTAGTGGTGGTGTTCATCGTGTCCCCTGAAGCTGCCAGCATGCTGCGAGAAGGTCAAGGCCATAGACATGGCCGGCCAGGTGCTGAAGAGCATCGCCTACATGCACGCCTGCCTCAACCCCTTCCTCTACGTGTTTGTCGGGGTCCGCTTCCGCCGTGACATAAAGCGGCTGCTGCACTGCTGCCTGCCACAGTCCACCAAGACCCCCCTGGGGAAGACCAGGAGTCCTCTGAGCTCCACCAGGATCTCGGTGATGTCTGACAGCGATACCTCCCATGCCCTGTCATTGTAGAGAGGCGGCGATTCAACATCCTGTTTATGCTGCATCAGCCTGAATGTCGCAAGATGGGTGACGACAGGAAGAGCTGGCCGTTCTGCTCCAGCTTCAAGATGCATGCTGCTTAACTTCTGTCTCAGCTGTGACTCTGCAGTCTCAAGATCTTCAACATCTAGAACCACAATGACCCTTCAAAGCTGTCCGTTAAACCCTTAAACCGCTCAGGAGACTGGTCCGCCTATTTCTGACTGGGGGGAGCAGCATGTGGAGCCATGTCAGCTCCTGCTCCTCTCCAGGCGGGATCTTCCTTCCCTTTATGGCCGACCTGCTCCACCTGGAGAGGTCAGACTTTCTGTCCAAGCAGACCCCAAGTTTCATCTCCACATGCAGAACAACCAAGATCTCAGGACTGTTTCATGATGTCATGATGAACTTTATCAGGACTCTCCTGAACTGTGAAGCTTGTTTTCAAACAGAGGCTGGGACTTTAGGAGCTGCTGCTGCTGTGGTGACTGTCCTGTTCTGACCTATGAGGTCACATTGAGCCCAATGTCTGTTTTCTGTCTTATAAATGTGAGTTTTGTGTTTTTCTTTAATGATGTTTAAACCTGTCACCACTGCTAAGGTGTGCCGGCCGAGGCTGCCCAGGGCCCGGCTCTCTGCTGCTGTACAGAATCTGCTGTGAGTTCATTGACTGTACAGGTTTTTATCTTGGTTATTCACAATAAAACCAGTTGAACGTGTTTTCAGTTTGTGAGCCTGAAGATGAAAAGGAACCTTATGAAAGGCGGTCACATCCCCGCCCCCCCTACCGTTCTCATGCAGAACTCTGATCACAAACATCACATGTTTTATTGGAACATCTGAGCTCCAGCGTCATCTGCAGAAAGAGGAAGCCAAACTTTTGCAGAAGTGACACCTAAAGCTTTTTCTCCCTGAAACAGCCGACAACTGACACAACGTTAGTCCTACCAAAATAAAGGCTTTGTCTTGTTCCTGTTTACAAGTTCTGCTCATAGGAAACTGATAGATGACTGAGCAATCACCTGCAGACAGGAAGTGTCTGTGCAGCCGTGATTAACGCTGCAGTGAAACTTCCTGTCCAATGTCAAAACAACCTAAAAACTACGTCAGAGGAGAAATACTGGAGATCAACTGGAGAATTGAACTACTTCACATTATATACATTATATACAAATACTTGAGAATAAAATCACTTCAAAAGGGAAAAAAGCTCAAATTAAAAAGAAATTAGTTTACAAATTTATAAAATTAAAACATCGCGCCCAGTAATATAAAAAAGCATTCTATTCAGTTTATTTCTATAAGATCCCAATTCACATCATGTCATCTCCAGGTCGCACATTTACAGATCAGCAGATCATCCAGTCAGATTGATTCAAAGTTTTCTATCTAAGAGAAAACCAGCTGATTGCATCGACTCATTGACTCTTCAGCAATCCCTCCCTTGACAGTGGACATGTGTTTACTCCTTTGAACAGGAAGAAACCTCCAGCAGGAGCAGGCTCGGTGTGGCGGCCATCTGCTGAGGAAGCATGGGAGTTCAAGAGGAGACAGAAGCAGACATAAGCAGTTTATCGCCAGTTGTACTTTCTATGTCACAGAGAAATCGAAAGCAATGCAGACGAGCTCTGAGCCAGATTTCCTGTCAAAGCTTTAAAAGAAACAAGAGGCATAAATTTTGTAAAGCGTGAATGAGACCTTGCATCATGGGGTGAGAGGCATGCTGGCAGAGCGGCCATCTTTGGTCAGACTGAGCTCTAAGCTGAGGCTAGTCAATTGAGCCTAACCCTACTTTATGACTTTAGACACTCTGTGACTCTCAGCCTATGTCCAGATAAATGGACTGACTGAACACGTTGTTCCACAGGCAACATTGACCAACTGGTTGATATAAATCACTTTGTAATTTGAATGATTGTGTTTAAATAAATATAACGCTGATCTAGAATCAGAGCAAATTAAACTTCTTAATGGAACAATTCCTTCAATCCATTCTAAGGCCAATATGATCCAAAACATTTCTCCTTTGGAGGCTGAATTCCATCACTGATTCTTTTACCCCATTTAAAATTTAATTCTGTAACTAGAAGGAAACACAATTCCTAATATTGGAATCTTTTGAAGCATCCCTAAAAAAACTCCCCATATCTAAAATATTTTTATCTAAATATTGTTAAACCATATTTGAATGTGAAAATATCCTCCTAATTTATCTTTTTAAACAGCAAAATTAAATAGATATCAATAGCAGGCAGAAAGAGAGTGATGAGGTGATGATCTAATAACTGTTTTACTGACATTTATATCATGATCGGTTTAACGAATCTGAGCCACATGCAGTGGAACCACTCAGAGAGCACAGAGCAGGTTTATTAAGGAGTCAGAGGAGTGGATGTGGAACTCAGTGAGCTGGTGACCTGGAACTGGAAGTGAGAAGGGGAAGTTCAATGGTCAGTTCAGGTTCTGTGGGAAACTTGGAAGCTCTGATATCTAACGTGGTTTAGAACTCCTGCGTTTGAGGGGGGCCTTGTTAGGCTTTGAATCCAGACTGTGTGGTGAAGATCAGAGTGGAGGTGCACACGTTGGAGGGCGGACAGGTTTGACCAGCGGCGTAGGACCCGGGAGGAGAAATGGAAGCGGACTGTCACTCAGATTTCCCATGGGAACTTAAACAGAACATATGGAGGTTTTCCCCTGCTCAGTGTGTGACTCAGTTTTGTCCTTCCAGGGGAGAAGGTCCGAGGAATCCAGTAACACAGGAAAGGCTTCCACTGCCGAGGGAGCAAGGCAAAAACATGTTAGGCTCAGATAAGCAAAGCAGCTGCAGTTGGGCACCAGCTAATCTGGCAGCTAGAGAGTACAAAAGCGCAAGAGCAGGTGGGCGCAAGGAAGCAGGTGGGAGGCTGCTTAAGAGAGCAGGAGTGGAAGGCGCAGAAACGGAGTGGAGTGCAGCTGGCGTTGGCGCAGAGAGCAGAGTGGAAGCGCCAGAGAGCAGGTGGAAGCGCAGAGGAAACTAAAATTGGAAAGGCGCACAGCTGGCGTTAGCGCAGAGAGAGCAGGTGGGCGCAGAGAGCAGGTGGAGTGCACAACTGGCGGCGTTGGCGCAGAGAGAGCAGGTGGAAGCGCGAAGAGCAGGCGTTGAAGCGCAGAGAGCAGCGTGGAGCGCAGAAGCTGGCGTGGAAGCGCAAGAGAGCAGGTGGAGCACAGAGAGCAGTTGGGAGCCGCACAGCTGGCGTTGAGCGCAGAGAAGCAGGTGGAAGCGCAGAGAGCGAGGTGGAGCGCAGAGAGCAGGTGTTAGTGCACAGCTGGCGTTGAGGCGCAGAGAGCAGGTGGAAGCGCACAGCTGGCGTTGAAGCGCAGAAGCAGGTGGGCGCAGAGAGAGCAGGTGGGCCTTACAACTGGCGTTAAAGCATGAAAACAGAGTGTGGAAGCGCAAGAAGCAGGTGGAAGCGCAGAGAGAGAGAGCAGGTGGAGAGGCGCACAGCAGCTGGCGAAGCGTGAAACGGAATGGGCGCAGAGAGCAGGTGGAGCACAGAGAGCAGCAGGTGGAAGCGCACAGCTGGCGTTGAGCGCAGAGAGCAGGTGGGCGCAGAGAGAGGGAAGCAGGTGGAGGCGCCACAATGCTGGTGGCGCAGAGAAGCAGGTGGAGGCCGCAGAGAGCAGGTGGAAGCGCACAGCTAAGCGTTTAGCGCAGAGAGCAGGAATTAGGCGCAGAGAGCAGGTGGAAGCGCACAGCTGGCGTTGGCGCCAGAGAACGAGTGGAGGCGCACAGCTGGCGTTAGCGCAGAAGCAGGTGATGGAAGCGCAGAGAGCAGGTGGGCGCAAGAGAGCAGGTGGAAGGCGCACAGCCCAGCTGGCGTGGCCTGCAAGAGCAGGTGGAGGCGCAGAAGCAGGTGAGGCGGCGCACAGCTGGCGTTGGCGCAAGAAACAAGAGTGGAAAGCGCAGAGAGCAGGTGGAAGCGCACAACTGGCGTTGAGCGCCAAAGAGAGCATTAGTGGGCGCAGAAGAGCAGGTGGGCGCAGAGAGCAGCCAGAAACAGGTGGAAGCGCCAGAGAGCAGGTGGAAGCGCAGAGAGCAGGTGGAGTGCACAACTGGCGTTGGGCGCAGAAGAGCAGGTGGGCGCAGAGAAGCAGGGTGGAGAAGCAGTGCACAGAGAGACGCAGGTGGAAGCGCAGAAAGCAAGTGGAAGCGCACAGAGAGCAGGTGGAAGCGCACAGCAAGCGTGGAGGCGCGAAAGCAGGTGATTGGAGGCGCAGAGAAACAGGTGGAGGCAGAGAGCAGGTGGGCGCAGAGAGCAGGTGGGCGCAGAGAGCAGGTGGAAGCGCAGAGAGCAGGTGGAGGCGCGAGCAAGATGGATCAGAAGCAGCCCCCCCACTGCCTCTCCCACTGAGTGTCTAAATGTATTCCAGCATCCACAGCTGAGGATGATCACTGGAAGCAAAGCCAGAATGTCTGACCCCTCCCCTCCAGAGCCCTGGACACGCCCACCCTGATGCCCTAAACACGGAGGCCTGGAAATGATGCCGACTAAGGTGATCATTCAAACTCTTTATTTATTGGACATTCATTCCAGCTGTGGACCTCTGGTTCTGTTCAGGTGCTTCTGTCAGTAACTCCTGACAACCTTCAGGTGTTTCTCCATAAATCAGAGATAACCCAGCCAGCGCTTAGCTCCTCTCCTGTCCCGAGGACAGTCATGGGACCACGGCGGCTCAGGAGGGAAGGGTCTGCCCTATAACTGCTAGGGTTCATGTCTGGCAGTCTTCATCATTGTGCCCATGAGCAAGGCCCGTCCCCCACCTAGCCTGCTGTTGGTGGTCAGAGAGTCCGGTGGTGCCTGGGTGCATCATCAAGGACACATGAGAACTGTGTGAACGGATGGAGGGCAGAGGCCGAGGGCAGCTCTCCCACAGGATGAGGAACCTGACCTCAGATCAGGGTTGGATGTCAGTCTGTCACGAGTTCCTCAGATGAGACCAAAACAAAATGTGACAAAAAGAGAAGTGAGGAATGAGACGACATCTCGACCAGCTGTCTGTCTGAGGACCAATCAGCATCAGGCTAGCAGACATGATGTCACCAGAGGAGGCGTCCAGCTGTCTGGAGCAGCTGTCAGGTTGTGGGTGACCATGAGGATCTGCTGAGGTTCAGATGCTTCAGCTTTTCTGCTGCAGCTTTCAGCCTGACTCTGACTCTCAGCCTGCGGACGGATTCAGGCCTGAAGGGCCTCCATCCGTCAGAGCAGCAGGGAAAGTTCTGCACCACTTCCTGCCGGTGCTTTCAGCGCTTCCTGCTGAGATTGACTGGTGGTAAATCTGAAGGGCTGCCTGGGAGTTTCCACTGTACTGCAGGTTCTGCTCTGAGTCAGAGGGAAAGCAAACTATCTGCAGCAGCAGCACCGAGTCATTGTGAAGCTCTCTGCAGCGTTCCTCTCAGTCCTCCATCGGTTCTACTAAAACCCCCCAGCTGAAGGAGGAACTGGAGCAGACTGATCAGAGGCGGTCCATCAGAGAGCCAGTCCCTGAACCGGGACCAGCCCACCAGTCTGGGTCGACTGAGGCTGATGACATGAACTCCTTTAGTTCTGCTAGGTTTAGTCTTAGAAGGCTCCGGTGCTGCCCTCTATGGGTGGAAGGGTGGCTGGTTCAGCTCCGGCATCACTGGTCCGATGGTTCCCCTAAACCTCCGGTGATGAGGGGGTGACACTGATACTCACAGATCTGAAGTTAGGACCCTCCCAAATTTCTTTATTTCTTTTCTCTATTTGTTTAGCACAATTCATTAAATGGGCAATTCAAAGTGCTTTAAACAAATTACATAATAAAATAGAAGCAGAATAAAAGCAAAAACATTTGTAAGGCAAATAAAACAACTTGGCATGTAACTGCATGGACTGATTCAGAGAATTGGAATATATGGAATCGGCAGCCATTTTTATTTGGCCTGATCACCTCTTCATTAACCGGAAACGAGTGCGTCACGTTATGGCCAGCCAGGAACTGGACCACAAAAAAGCAGAATAAAAAAGCAAGTAAAAAATGATAAAAGCACTAAAGGGCTTCTAGACGCATCTTTATTGATTGATTTTATTGATCTCACAGTGGAGAAGTGTAGAAGGAGCCAGGAAGAAAAGGTGCATGATGGGAAATATACAGTGGATCCACAAAGGACAGCTTTATTTATAGCAGGATTATTATACAGGGTGTTTCCAGGTGTTTATACAGATGGATATTTCTATATATAGTTATTGGAAAGGGGGTCAGATATAGACCATCCAGCAGATGAAGCTCTGACCCATCAGGAGGCAAGGAGAACCAGAACCTGACAGAGCAGAGACCAGCAGACCCTCAGATACCTGACCAGCCTCCACACTCACAACCCTACTTAGGCCCTGTAATGATGGGTTCTCCAAGAGAACCTGTTCCTGGACGTTGTCCTCGGGGGCCATAGGCTGCCGAGCGTGGAACGTCCAGAACCTGTTCCTGGACGTTCACCTCGGGGGCCAGAGGCTGCCGGGCGTGGAACGTCCAGAACCTGTTCCTGGACGTTCTCCTCAGGGGGGGCTCAGAGGCTGCCGGGTGTGGAACGTCCAGAACCTGTTCCTGGACGTTTCCTCTGGGGCTCAGAGGCTGCCGTAGCGCGGAACGTCCAGAACTTTTTCCTGGACGTTCTCCTCTGAGGGGTCAGAGGCTGCGGGGCGTGGAACGTCCAGAACCTGTTCCCTGGACGTTCTCCTCGAGGGGTCAGAGGCTGCTTGGGGCGTGGAACGTCCAGAACCTGTTCCTGGACGTTCTCCTCGGGGAGGTCAGGAGGCTGCTGAGGCGCAGGAACGCCCAGAACCTGTTCCTGGACGTTCTCCTCTCGGGGCCAGAGGCTGCGCTGGAGGAACGTCCAGAACCTGTTCCTGGGACGTTCACCTCGGGGCCAGAGGCTGCTGGCGTGGAACGCCCCAGAATCTGTTCCTGGGACGTTCTCCTCCAGGGCTCAGAGGCTGCTGAGCTAGTGTGCCGGTCAGGCAACCTGTTTCACGTCTCTTCCTGAACCCAACCCCACCTGCTGATGCAGCAGGAATGTGACCCCAGGTTTAAGGGGACAAAAGCCCTCGGTGCTCAGAGCACAAACAGCCTGTGAACAAAGCGGGCCGTGTTTCCAGAACACCGTCCTTCCATAAATCCTGCAGGCGAGCAGCTGTGGGGGGTTTGACACTGGGACCTGCTGAGCGTCATGCCTCTGCCCCGACGCCACTCATCCTTTCTGGGACAGTCATCATCAGAGCGCCCGGCCTCCACCTCTTGTGGGAGGATGGCTGCAGCGGGGACCACTGCCCCCCGGGGTGTCTTTGTGGGGTCCGCTCCAACACTGTGTCCAGCATCAGGGCTAGGGACGCGTGTGTCCCGCAGGGCTCTGGGAATCAGCAGTGTGTTCATGCAGGGGATGAGGAGCACCGCCATGCCGGTTCTGCCCCGGGCTGGGGAGAGGGGTGCAGGAACGGGATCTATGGCGATGGGCCTGAACAGCTGCTTGATGGAGTACCGGGACAAAGTGAGAGCGCTGGAACAACTGAACCAACAGCTGGAGGAACAGATCCGACTGTGTCTGGACCGCAAGGCTGCCAGTGCCGGGGCCTGGGGGCCTCTGAGGAGGGACTGGGAAGACATATACAGACAGGTAAGGATGGGTGAATCCAGGAAGGACGGGGAAGGAAGGAGGAAAGACAAGAGGGAGAAGATGGAGGGACGACAGAGGGAGGACGGAGGAGGGAGGACAGAGGAGGATGGAGAGAAAACGGAGGGAGGACAGAGGGAGAACAGAGGGAGGACAGAGGAAGATGGAGAGGAAGAGGAGGGAGGATGGAAGGAGG
>JAGKQL010000057.1:3085255-3105007 GCA_018398635.1 Cyprinodon brontotheroides
AGCTGCTTTGGATCAGTGGGTCATCCCCACTGGGGTGGCAGCTGCTTGTTTACTGCTCGTCTCTAAACAGAAGCAAGAACCCAAGAAGGCCCAGATCTAAAACCGACCTGTGACCGCCAGCTTTGAAGAAGTCCAGTGGGTCTAAGAAAGGTTCTGGGTGAGGGAAACCAAGAGGAGAAACTAGTTCTGGAAGAAACAGCAGCTGGGTCCAGTCCATTAGTTCTGATCTGAAGGAGGTGGTTCTATGGAGATGGACACCTTCAGAACGGGTCATCCAAAGTCTACGCTGAAAGGTCACCGTTATCAAAGCGTTCCTGGTCGTAGACCTCAGCCACCACCTTCCGCCCCCCAAACCAGCGATTGTTCAGGGCCTGGATGGCGCGGTTCATCTCCACCGCCTCAGAGAACTCCACGAAGATCTTAACGATGACCTCGGCGTCGTCCTCCTCCCCCTGACGCTCCTGGTAGATGATGACCCGCTTCACCACGCCGAACTTCCCGCACTCCTCTGTCACCTCACCCTCCAGGTCGTCGTCAATGTCGTCGGGGCCCACCATGTTCCTGAGGACCATGACGGTGGACTGGGGGGAACACAGGGTTCAGTCAGGAGCAGAACAGACCCAGAAGTTCTGGTCTCAGGGGTTGGGCTCACCTCCTGCTTCCGGAGCAGCTTCCTCATCACCATGTGACGTGCGCTGCTGCCGCTGATGCTCATGTGCTCCTGTTCACTTAGCGGCTCAGAGGCACCGTCCTGCTGCGCCTCCTGCTGCTGCTCCTCCTTCTTCTTCAGCTCGATGCCCAGAGAAGCTGTCACTGAAGGGGGTGTGGCCAACACCGGGTTCACTAGCCCCACCTGAGGCAGACCAGGCCGCGCCGGGGTTACACCTGGAAGCCACAGGAAGCAGAACGGATCAGAACCAGAACACCTTCACCTGTCCTGCTTCATGGCCTGAGGACAGGTGAGCTGCTCCCACGTCCACCTTTCTGTCCTCAACTCATCTGTGGATGTTCTTACCTGTGATGACGCCTGGGGCCTGGGCAGCCATGACGGCCTGAGGGAGGCCCAGCTGCTGAGAGAGAAGGGCCGGTCCAGCCAGGGGCCCCAGGAGAGAGGCTCCAACTGGATCCTAAGAGGAAAGGGGGATGAGATGAAGGACAACGGGTACAACAACCATGATACACTATGGAGTAATTTTTCTGCCAAAACATTGTGTACAAAAATGCATGTAGCCCACACACATAAAGCATGTTGCAAATGCATAAAGCATATTACACACAACAAATCACTCACAAATAAACATGTTGCACTCAAATAAATCTTATTGTTCACACATAAAACTTGTGTTACAAACTCTCCTCTAATGTCACACACAAATAAAACATCTCTTACAAACTTAAATGTTGCACACACAAAAAAATTATTTTTAGGGTAAGGGTTAACGCTAACATTGCACTGAAAATGTAATTTGTAAATTGTCTACTAGTACAAAACGATCTCTGCTCATACAAAACAGCCTCTTCTCGCGTTCGAGACAATTCTTCACACTCTGCGGTAAGTTTCTGCCAAAAGTCACGTGATACATGGAGAATTGTCATTCTGACTAACCGACAGCAGGAGGCGCCATACAATCAAAACAACTGAAACGTGCCGGTGTTATGTCGAGCTGCGTTTCCCCATCTATCTATCTATCTGTCCATCCATCCCTCCCTCCCTCCCTCCCTCCATGTTATAAATTAATAACTGGGGATGTGTAATTCTAAGTTCCAGTGTGTTTGGGTTGTTATAGATACTGCAACATCCATCTATCCATCCACACTGTGTTGGGCTGACGGGCTTCTAAACCCGGTCAGATAGCGTTCCCCTCTTCTTAACATGGGGGGACGCTATCTGACGGGCTTCTAAACCTCTTAATGTAGGCTGCAGTGATGATGGTGGAAGTGAACTCCCGTGGCAGATAGAACGGTCTACATTTAACTATAAGAAACTTCAGGTTAGCTGAACAATGTCTCCCAACAAAAGCAGAGTTTGAGCACCAAGCTTTGTTAATGTCAATGCACAGTCCTCCACCTCTGGTCTTACCAGAGCCATCTGGTGTTCGAGCCTGGAATGTATGGTGTCCCGCTAGCTCAATAGCATTCCGCTGTTTAGCCATGTTTCCGTGAAGATTATGACATTACAGTTCAAAAGTCTCTTGCTGTATGTAATGTTGAGTCGGATCTCCTCAATTTTGTTCAGCAGCGACTTTACATTGGCAAGGTAAATGATGGGTAAAGAGAGCCGGTGTGGTGTTAGCTTTAGCTTAGCTCTTAGTCCTCCGCTCTTCCCCCGCCTTTGTTTACGAATGATTTCTCCACAAAACTGTCAGAAATTGGTAAACCAATATCCAAAAGCTCACAACGGGTGTACGATGTAAGGGTACAACTGTTCTGGACGAAAAGACCCGAAATGAACAAGAAAATCACCGCAAAATTGCAGAATCTGGAGAGATCACAAGCCTTGCGATGTACTCTCGCAGCCATCTTGATCTGCTGCTAAGGTAGTGGTGCTAAAGTTGTGGCGTTAAGGTACTGGTGCTAAGGTACTGCTGCTAAGGCAGTGATGCTAAGGTACTGCTGCTAAGGTAGTGGTGCTAAGGTAGTGGTGCTAAGGTAGTGGTGCTAAGGTACTGCTGCTAAGATAGTGGTGCTAAGGTAGTGGTGTTAAGGTAGTGGTGCTAAGGTACTGCTGCTAAGGTAGTGATGCTAAGGTACTGCTGCTAAGGTAGTGGTGCTAAGGTAGTGGTGCTAAGGTAGTGGCGTTAAGGTACTGCTGCTAAGGTAGTGGTGCTAAGATAGTGGTGTTAAGGTACTGCTGCTAAGGCAGTGATGCTAAGGTACTGCTGCTAAGGTAGTGGTGCTAAGGTAGTGGTGCTAAGGTAGTGGCGTTAAAAGGTACTGCTGCTAAGGTAGTGGTGCTAAGGTAGTGGTGTTAGGTACTGGTGCTAAGGTACTGCTGCTAAGGGAGTGATGCTAAGGTACTGCTGCTATGGTAGTGGTGCTAAGGTAGTGGCGTTAAGGGCTGCTGCTAAGGGTGGTGGTGTTAAGGTACTGCTGCTAAGGCAGTGATGCTAGGTACTGCTGCTAAGGTATTGGTGCTAAGGTAGTGGCGTAAAAGGTACTGCTGCTAAGAGGTAGTGGTGCTAAGGTGGTGGTGTTAAGGTACTGCGCGGCTAAGGTACTGCTGCTAAGGTAGTGATGCTAAGGTAGTGAGTGTTAAGGTACTGCTGCTAAGGTAGTGGTGTAAAGGTACTGCTGCTAAGGTAGTGGTGCTAAGGTAGTGGTGTTAAGGTAGTGGTGCTACGGTACTGCTGCTAAGGTATTAGCGTTGGAATTACTGCGCGTGCTAGGAGTGCATGGTGGTGCTAAGGTAGTGGTGTTAAGGTAGTGATGCTAAGGTACTGCTGCTAAGGTATTAGCGTTAAGGTACTGCTGCTAAGGTAGTGGTGCTAAAGTAGTGGCGTTAAGGTTGTGGTGTTAAGTTAGTGGTGCTAAGGTAGTAGTGCTAAGGTACTGCTGCGAAGGTAGTGATGCTAAGGTAGTGGTGCTAAGGAAGTGGTGCTAAGGTAGTGGTGTTAAGGTACTGCTGCTAAGGTAGTGGTGTAAAAGGTACTGCTGCTAAGGTAGTGGTGTAAAAGGTACTGCTGCTAAGGTAGTGGTGTTAAGGTAGTTGTGTTAAGGTAGTGGTGCTACTGAAGACGGTGGGTGTTCAGATCTAAGCAGATACTCTGAATCTGTGGAGATTATGGTGACCTCTAACTTCCTGACTGCTGATCTATACTACAGACCGCTCGGCAGGAAGAATTATTCACCTTAAACGTTTGCTGTGTGACTGGAGGGCCTGGTGTGCGGACGTCTGGTAGAGAAGAAACAGAACTAGACAGTGAACCAGTTCATACTACTTTATCCCACTGACAGAACGCTGGGAAGGTGGTAGGCTTGGTTGGATAGGGAAAATGATGAGCAGAGTCCAGGTGTCTTTCAGTCTGTGGACAGCCAGAGCAAGCACCAGCTCTCTGGACCACTTCCTTCAATCCTAACCCAAACTACATTACTCCTCCCCCAGTAGGATGTCCTGAGGTTGGTACTGTGACTTCCTGTTAGCTGCTGCTTCCTTTGTGAATGTGGTTATTGAATGTACAGCTATTGGAACGACGTCTGCCTAAAGCCAAACCGATGAACCGAACATTAGCTTCAGTTTAGGATGTATCAGGTTAGCCAAATGAGGGCCACCGCTGCCACACCCTCATACTAAAGCCACACACAAAGGGTGGAGCTAAAGGGCGGAGCTACATGGCTTACCTGAGCTGTGATCTTTGCGTTAGCGGCAGCAGCAGCCACGGCCGCTGCTGCTGGGAGTCCTCCAGGAGTCGTCGGCGTGAGGAGAGCCATGGGTGGAGTCACAGCTTTCCCCACCCGCAGATACTGACCCCCCAGGTCAAACAGGTTCATGGAGGCCACAGCGTCCTGGGCTGACTGAGGTTTGTCAAACTCTGGGCACCAAGAAGACATACTCCTTCAGGTCAGGAGGTGGCTTGACGCTCAGAGCGAGGACAAACACAGCAGACAGATCGCTCACCAATAAAGCCATAGCCTTTGTGGCGTCCTGTGGTCGGCTCGCGGGCCAACATGCATGACTTGATCCTCCCAAAGGCCTCGAAGACACTCTTGATGTCTTCGTCCGAGAGGTCCGGGTGCACCGAAGCCACATAGATCCTGTTGAAGGCACGAGCTTCCTCCGCCAGCTGGTCAATGATTGGCTGAGCCTGGCCAATGTTACTGGGCCTCCCAACCTGCAAGGCAACATGCAGGAGTTCATGTCTTTTTGTTCCCACACAGCGTTTATGACTGAGGTTGTCATCTTCAACTCAGAAAGCTGAGGGTTCACTCTCATCCTCCTCCCTTGCCATGGGGCAGTGTGCCCAGGGGCAAGGCAGCTCCCTGCTAATTCCACGGTTCCAGGTGCCCCTGCTAACGAGCAGCCATCAGGCAGAGAGAAGGCTCCCTTAACCCCTCAGAAGATGAACAAATAATGTGTCAATCTTGAAGTTTTTACGGCACTAGGGGCTGACAGGAAAGGGGGTATGAGAGAGGGGGGAGAGACATGCAGCAAAGGACCACAAGTCGGATTCGAAACCAGGTCGGCCATGTTGAGGACTAAGGCATCTGCTGGGTCGTGCATGATAAGGTCACTGGACTCCTGGGCTCTCACCTTGATGTTCCTCCCTCCAAGGACCACAGAGTTCATCTGTTCCAGCGCCAGCTGAGCCGCTTCAGGTACTTCATACTCCACAAAGGCAAAACCCTGCAGAGACAGACAAGTTCTGACTGGGGAACACAGAGGATTACAAAGCAGGTGCTCTGTGAAAGTCTGCTTCTGGTGTGACCTTGTGCTTCATGGTGACGGAGTCCCAGGACATGTCAATGCTTTTGATTGGTCCAAAGGGGACGAAAGCCTGTCTGATGGTGTCCTCACCCAGCTCGTAGTAGATTGAACCCACGTAAACCCGACACATGATGGCCAAGGCTCTCTGGCGCTGAGCAGCTACCTGGAAGAGGAGCAGGAGGTTAGAAAGATCTACTGCAGCTGGTGGAGCCCACAGGTGGACTGGGAATGAAGGGAACCTCTTGTCTTTAGCTTCCAGTTTTGGTCAATTCATGATCCAATGTCAGGGTGGCGGCCAGGGCTAGCGCCAGCCCGTCTGCATCGGCCAGGGCTAAAGTCGAAAAGCCCGTCTGCAGCGGCCAGGGCTAACGTCAGCCCGTCTGCAGCGGCCAGGGCTAACGTCTGCAGCTGCAAGGGCTAGCACGTCAGCCTGTCTGCAGCGGCCAGGGCTAACGCCAGCCCGTCTGCAGCGGCCAGGGCTAACGTCAGCCCGTCTGCAGCGGCCAGGGGCTAACGCCAGCCCGTCTGCAGCGGCCAGGGCTAACGCCAGCCCGCCTGCAGCGGCCAGGGCTAACGCCAGAACCGTCTGCAGCGGCAAGGGCTAACGCCAGCCCGTCTGCAGCGGCCAGGGCTAACGCCAGCCCGTCTGCAGCTGCCAGGGCTAACGCCGCCCGTATGCAGCGGCTAGGGCTAACGTGAAAGCCCGTCTGCAGCGGCCAGGGCTAACGCCAGCCCGTCTGCAGCGGCCAGGGGCTAACGCCAGCCCGCTCTGCAGCGGCCAGGGGCTAACGTCGCCCGTCTGCAGTGGCCAGGGCTAACGTCAGACCCGTCTGCAGCGGCCGTCTCTCAGTGTGTGTGAAGTACCGCTGGCTCTGACAGAGGTTTGATTGTTTAATTTGGCAAAATGTTCATTTGATTTGTGTTTATTTGACTGTTTTCATTATTATTCCTCCACTAAATGAAAAAAGACATAATGTATTTTTATCTAGGGTTCAGGTTTTCTTTCCAACCAAGCAATCGCACACCAAGCTCATCATCTCATCAACAGAGTGCAATCTGAACACGATGACTTGATGAGATGAATGGAGTCACCCCTGATCAAAGACTATTAATAACAGGAGGTGAAATGCAGCTCCAAACTAGCTTTGAATGTGGTGATGTCATCAGTACACTTCTGTTCCAATTGACCCAGATTTATGCTGCACGCTCCCGTTCTCCCCCGAGTCCAGACTTTCCTTGGTTCTTGTCAAGAACCATTCAATAGATCGGATCAGATTAGAGAGGATTGTGTAAAAGTGAAGGCGGCCTGTGGCTGATATTTGACCATCTCCTGGACATAGCAGCGATAAACGCCTTGGTTTAGTTCAGGAGCTGTTTGAACGTCACCGTCTCACACAGAGATTTTATCCTTCAACTGGTAAAACGTTGCGTGCCGACAACATGCAGGTTACAGCCTCCGCAGCTGAACAGCAGCTTTGGAGAGACAAAGAAAACTAAAAAACACTCCTATGATGTTTGTCATTAATTTGGAAATGTTCAGTGGAAGTAATCAATTTCTGTAAATAAAATAGCAATTCCAAACTTTCAACCTGTGTAATAAAACAGTCTGATTTATTTTACTGATTTATTTTAATACAAATTTAGAACACAAAACCCTATAGTACAGCCTTTAAAGAATGTATATTAGACCTATTTTTTTAATATTGTCCTATTTTCCTTATTGTCTACATATCCACAATAGGTTTATATGATTCCCTAGATGATGATTATGATTATGATTCACCATTTCAGTCGATGACATCACCACTACTCATGCATTCCAATGGGAAAAATGTCACCTGTCAAACTGACGGACAGTGGGAGCTCTAGGATCAGAATTCTGGAAGTCCTAGTGTAAAAAAGTAACCCATCTAGACTACAGCACGGCTCTCTAGGTAACTCCCGGCCTGTTCTGGGCCCTTTTCCGGGCCTGCTCACGGACTGCTCTAAGCCTGCTCTCGGACTGCTCTAAGCCTGCTCTCAGCCTGTTCTAAGCCTGCTCTCGGCCTGTGTTCTAAGCCTGCTCTCGGCCTGTGTTCTAAGCCTGCTCTCGGCCTGTGTTCTAAGCCTGCTCTCGGCCTGTGTTCTAAGCCTGCTCTTGGCCTGTGTTCTAAGCCTGCTCTCGGCCTGTTCTAAGCCTGTTCTAAGCCTGCTCTCTGCTTTGTTCTAAGCTTCTCTCGGCCTGTTGTAAGCTTGCTCTAAGCCTGCGCCTCGGCCTGTTCTAAGCCTGTTCTTGACCTATTCTAAGCCGGCTCTAAGCCTGTTCTAAGCCTCTCAAAGCCTGTGCTAAAGCCTGCTCTCGGCCTGTGCTAAGCCTGCTCTCGGCCTGTGCTAAGCCTGCTCTAGGCCTGTTCTGAAGCCTCCGCTCTTTGGCCTGTTCTAAGCCTGCTCTCTGCTTGTTCTAAGCTTTCTCTCGGGCCTGTTCTAAGCCTGTCCTAAGCCTGTTCTAGGCCTGCTCTCTGCCTGTTCTAAGCCTTTTCTAAGCCGGCTCTCAGCCTGTGTTCTAAGCCTCCTCTCAGCCTTTTTTTACCCTGCTCCCTCGGCCTGTTCTAAGCCTCTTCTAAGCCTGCTCTCGGCCTGTTCTAAGCCTGCTCTCTGCTTGTTCTAAGCTTTCTTTTGGGCCTATTCTAAGCCTGTCCTAAGCCTGTTCTAAGCCTTTTCTAAGCTCGGCTCTCAGCCTGTGTTCTAAGCCTCCTCTCTGCCTTTTTTAAGCCTGCTCTCAACCTGTTCTAAGCCTGCTCTAAGCCTGCGCTTAGCCTGCTCTTTGCCTGTTCTAAGCCTGTTCTAAGCCTGTCCTAAGCCTGTTCTAAGCCTGCTCTCTCGGCCTGTTCTAAGCCTGCCCTCGGCCTGTTCTAAGCCTGCTCTCGGCCTGTTCTAAGCCTGCTCTAAGTTTGCTCTTGGCCTGTTCTAAGCCTGCTCTCTGCTTGTTCTAAGCTTTCTCTTGGGTCTGTTCTAAGCCTGTTCTAAGCCTGTTCTAAGCCTGCTCTCGGCCTGTTCTAAACCTTTTCTAAGCCGGCTCTCAGCCTATGTTCTAAGCCTCCTCTCTGCATTTTTTAAGCCTGCTCTCAGCCTGTTCTAAGCCTGCTCTCAGCCTGTTCTAAGCCTGCTCTCAGCCTGTTCTAAGCCTGCTCTAGGCCTGTTCTTAGCCTTCTCTTGGCCTGTTCTAAGCCTGCTCTCTGCCTGTTCTAAGCTTTCGCTCGGCCTGTTCTAAGCCTGCTCTCGGCCTGTTCTAAGCCTGCTCTCGGCCTGTTCTAAGCCTGCTCTCGGCCTGTTTTAAGCCTGCTCTAAGTTTGCTCTTGGCCTGTTTTAAGCCTGCTCTCTGCTTGTTCTAAGCTTTCTCTCGGGTCTGTTCTAAGCCTGTTCTAAGCCTGCTCTCGGCCTGTTCTAAACCTTTTCTAAGCCGGCTCTCAGCCTGTGTTCTAAGCCTCCTCTCTGCATTTTTTAAGCCTGCTCTCAGCCTGTTCTAAGCCTGCTCTCAGCCTGTTCTAAGCCTGCTCTAAGCCTGTTCTAAGCCTGCTCTAAGCCTTCTCTTGGCCTGTTCTAAGCCTGCTCTCTGCCTGTTCTAAGCTTTCGCTCGGCCTGTTCTAAGCCTGCTCTCGGCCTGTTCTAAGCCTGCTCTCAGCCTCCTGCTGGCTGTCCCGAGGCATGTTGCTGCGGCAGCTGTGAAACGCGTCTCCTTGGATAAGAAGGTCCTTTTCCCCTTGGTCTCCAACACAACATTAGTTGTTTGTTTCTTCCCCTCAAGAATCAGCTGAGTTCTTGGTTTTAATGTCTGGTTTAATTCTGGTCTACAGTCGGTTGGTTTGAACTGAACTGGATTTGGATGTTCCCCTATGGGCGCAATACGTACCGACTGCAGAGGAGACAGAGCATCTCCTAAACCCATGGTCAGAGGAGCCATCTGGAAGACAAGAACAGACGTCTGTGAGACCGCAGGGTTCCCTGACATGGTGACCTGCTGCATTATCGGCTGGTACCTGTAAGCTGGTGAGCTGCTGCTGCTGCACAAGCGTCTGTTTTACCAGAACACTCTTGATGCTCTGCTCCATTGCATACTTCTTGGCCTACAGAGAAAACACAGAAAATTCTGAGAACACAGCACCATTCCAGAGCTGCCTGATGTTCTGCAGTCCATGGTGGAACAGAAGGGCCAGAGACTGAACTGATCCAACACTTCACTAAAGGTTCCACAGGTTCCAGCAGTTCTACTGGTTCCAAATACACCGCTACAGGTTCAATAACTGTTCTAAAGGTTCCAAATACACCGCTAAAGGTTCCATAACTGTTCTACAGGTTCCAAATACACCGCTACGGGTTCCATAACTATTCTACAGGTTCCAAATACACCGCTACAGGCTCCATAACTGTTCTAAAGGTTCCAAATACACCGCTAAAGGTTCCATAACTATTCTACAGGTTCCAAATACACCGCTACGGGTTCCATAACTATTCTACAGGTTCCAAATACACCGCTACAGGCTCCATAACTATTCTACAGGTTCCAAATACACCGCTACAGGCTCCATAACTGTTCTACAGGTTCCAAATACACCGCTACGGGTTCCATAACTATTCTACAGGTTCCAAATACACCGCTACGGGTTCCATAACTGTTCTACAGGTTCCAAATACACCGCTACAGGCTCCATAACTGTTCTACAGGTTCCAAATACACCGCTACAGGCTCCATAACTGTTCTACAGGTTCCAAATACACCGCTAAAGGTTCCATAACTATTCTACAGGTTCCAAATACACCGCTACAGGCTCCATAACTGTTCTACAGGTTCCAAATACACCGCTACGGGTTCCATAACTATTCTACAGGTTCCAAATACACCGCTACAGGCTCCATAACTATTCTACAGGTTCCAAATACACCGCTACGGGTTCCATAACTATTCTACAGGTTCCAAATACACCGCTACAGGCTCCATAACTGTTCTACAGGTTCCAAATACACCGCTACGGGTTCCATAACTATTCTACAGGTTCCAAATACACCGCTACAGGCTCCATAACTGTTCTACAGGTTCCAAATACACCGCTACAGGCTCCATAACTGTTCTACAGGTTCCAAATACACCGCTACAGGCTCCATAACTATTCTACAGGTTCCAAATACACCGCTACAGGCTCCATAACTATTCTACAGGTTCCAAATACACCGCTACAGGCTCCATAACTGTTCTACAGGTTCAATAACTGTTCTAAAGGTTCCAAATACACCGCTACAGGCTCCATAACTATTCTACAGGTTCCAAATACACCGCTACAGGCTCCATAACTGTTCTACAGGTTCCAAATACACCGCTACAGGCTCCATAACTGTTCTAAAGGTTCCAAATACACCGCTAAGGGTTCCATAACTGTTCTACAGGTAATGGTAAATAGTAAATGGTATGTACTCTTATATAGCGCTTTTATTCAAGCTAGGAGACTTGACCAAAGCGCTTTACACTACATTCATTCACCCATTCACAGACACACATTTCTCACACACTGATGGTGGCAAGCTACATTGTAGCCTCATGTGGCTGCCCTGGGGCCATTCCAGAGCTGACAGATGTTCTGCCGTCCACTGGTGGAACAGAAGTGCCACCAGACCACTTGGACCACCAACACTTCACTAAAGGTTCCACAGTCCTGCCCAAGCAGTTCTACGACAATCCAAATACACCGCTACAGGTTCAATAACTGTTCTAAAGGTTCCAAATACACCGCTAACTCCTACACCCAACGCCACTGTTCTACAGGTTCCAAATACACCGCTAAGGGTTCCATAACTATTCTACAGGTTCCAAATACACCGCTACAGGCTCCATAACTATTCTACAGGTTCCAAATACACCGCTACAGGCTCCATAACTATTCTACAGGTTCCAAATGAACCGCTACGGGTTCCATAACTGTTCTACAGGTTCTACTGATGTAAAGGTTCCAAATATTTACTTCTTTAATAAAAACACAAACACAGACTTCTCGATTAAATCTTACGAAATCCAACTTTTTTAACCATAACAGATTTGTTTTAAAGAAAAATAACTTAAGAGACTTGAGTTATGTTATTAAATGGACAAAGAATAAACTAAAGTGACTAGAAAAGTGACCAAAATAAATATAACAAATAAATAAATGTCCCCCCACAGCTGCCGCCGTTTCCTGCTTTAACCTGAGTTATTACTTTGAAGTTTCTGGCCCCTCAACATTTTTATCTCAATTGTTAGAACTTCGTGGGAAACTGCCCAGTGCTTGAAAATATATATATATTTCGAAGATTCCTCGGAGGAGAGCAGCGCCGGGGCCTACACAGCTCATGCTCCCTCTTGGTGTGAGTGGCGAATGGTAAAAAGTGGTTTTAAGTTATCAGACTGGTTTCACTGGTTCCCTACACATTTTCCAGATGACTGTGGTTTGTTTTTGGTCCGACTTGATGACCGAAATACTGCCAAACTGGCGAACTACAAAAACCTTTCTTTGAAACAATTTCCTCCGCCTCTCCTTGCTGCGACATCTTCATGTGCTCTGTGTTGTGGTTTGAGAGGGCGGCGCTTGGTGACGGCGTGCCTGGGTCCGCGATTGATTGTGATTGGTTGGGAGGAAGCAGTGACTAGCATAAACCTACATGCTAGGCTACAATGAGAAGGAAGGAAAACTGCGTTTCTTTTTTATCGAACTTTTATCGACTCTCTTTTTTTCTATTGCGCCACGTCTATCGGTCGATATATATCGTTATTGAATTATCGCCCAGCCCTATTCCAAATACACCGCTACAGGCTCCTTAACTGTTCTACAGGTTCCAAATGAACCGCTACGGGTTCCATAACTGTTCTACAGGTTCCAAATACACCGCTACAGGCTCCATAACTGTTCTACAGGTTCCAAATGAACCGCTACGGGTTCCATAACTGTTCTACAGGTTCCAAATACACCGCTACGGGTTCCATAACTGTTCTACAGGTTCCAAATGAACCGCTACGGGTTCCATAACTGTTCTACAGGTTCTACTGATGTAAAGGTTCCAAATACACTGCTACAGGCTCCAAATGTTCAAACGGTGTGACTACGGGTTAAAACTGTTTTAAAGGTTGACAGGCTGAAAGCCGTCTGTGGGCCGCAGGTTCTGGCTGATTCATCAGTTTAACACACAGCTCTTCATTTAGCAGTGAACGGCTGCTGACTGACCTTCTGCAGCGCCCGATGAACGGTTCCCTGACCCGTTTACTCTAATCGGGTCACCGATGAAGGGTTCCCTGACCCGTTCCCTCTAATCGGGTCACCGATGAAGGGTTTTCTGACCCGTTGACTCTAATCGGGTCACCGCTGAACTGTCCTCTGACCCGTTCCCTCTAATCTGGTCACCGATGAACGGTTCCCTGACCCGTTCCCTCTAATCGGGTCACCGATGAATGGTCCTCTGACCCGTTGACTCTAATCGGGTCCCCGAGCAACAGTTCTCTGACCCGTTGACTCTAATCGGGTCACCGATGAACGGTTCTCTGACCCGTTCTCCATGATGAGAGACGGCCCTCCCTAAAAAGAAGGCAGACATGTTCCACTATAGGTTAGCAAGTCTGGATTAAACAGACATCAGAATCGGACCTGAACTCAAGAACGTGATCTAGAATCTGCAGATAAGGAACTGATTTGTCAACAGTTCGGGTCACCAATGAACGTTTCTCTGACCCGTTGACTCTAATCGGGTCACCGATGAACGGTTCCCTGACCCGTTGACTCTAATCGGGTCATGGATGAATGGTTCTCTGACCCGTTGACTCTGATTGTGTCACCTATGTACGGTTCTCTGACCCGTTCCCTTTAATCGGGTAACCGATGAAGGGTTCTCTGACCCATTGACTCTAATCGGGTCACCGATGTACGGTCCTCTGACCCGCACCCTTTAATCGGGTCACCGATGTACGGTCCTCTGACCCGCACCCTTTAATCGGGTCACCGATGTACGGTCCTCTGACCCGCACCCTTTAATCGGGTCACCGATGTACGGTCCTCTGACCCGCACCCTTTAATCGGGTCACCGATGTACGGTCCTCTGACCCGTTGACACCTGTCGGTCCACGATGTACGGTCCTCTGACCGCACCACTGCACCGAATTGTTAACGATAGAAGGGTTCTCTGGTAATTGACTCTAATGGTCACCGATGTACGGTCCTCGGCCGTTGACTCTAATCGGGTCACCGATAATACGGTCCTCTGACCCGCACCTCTAATCAGGTAACGATGAAGAGGTTCTCTGACCGTTTTGTAATCAGGTAACTCTGAGCGGTTCTACGCTGACCCGTTGACTTCGACCGGTCACCGATATGCGGTCCTCTGACCCGCACCCTCTAATCAGGTAACCGATGTTCTCTGACGGTCCGGTCTGAGCGGTTCTCCTGACCCGTTGACCTCTAATCGGGTCACCGATGTACGGTCCTCTGACCCGCACCCTCTAATCAGGTAACCGATGAAGGGTTCTCTGACCCGTTTACTCAAATCAGGTAACCGATGAACGGTTCTCTGACCCGTTGACTCTAATCGGGTCACCGATGTACGGTCCTCTGACCCGCACCCTCTAATCAGGTAACCGAGAAGGGTTCTCTGACCCGTTTACTCTAATCAGGTAACCGATGAACGGTTCTCTGACCCGTTGACTCTAATCGGGTCACCGATGAACGGTTCTCTGACCCGTTCCCTCTAATCGGGTAACCGATGAAGGGTTCTCTGACCCGTTGACTCTAATCAGGTAACCGATGAACGGTTCTCTGACCCGTTGACTCTAATCGGGTCACCGATGAACGGTTCTCTGACCCGTTCCCTCTAATCAGGTAACCGATGAACGGTTCTCTGACCCGTTGACTCTAATCAGGTAACCGATGAAGGGTTCTCTCACCCGTTGACTCTAATCAGGTTACCGATGAACGGTTCTCTGACCCGTTGACTCTAATCGGGTCACCGATGAACGGTTCTCTGACCCGTTCCCTCTAATCAGGTAACCGATGAAGGGTTCTCTGACCCGTTTACTCTAATCAGGTAACCGATGAACGGTTCTCTGACCCGTTGACTCTAATCGGGTCACCGATGAACGGTTCTCTGACCCGTTCCCTCTAATCAGGTAACCGATGAGAAGGGTTCTCTGACCCGTTTGACTCTAATCAGGTAACCGATGAACGGTTCTCTGACCCGTTGACTCTGATTGTGTCACCTATGTACGGTTCTCTGACCCGCACCCTCTAATCGGGTAACCGATGAAGGGTTCTCTCACCCGTTGACTCTAATCAGGTAACCGATGAATGGTCCTCTGACCGTGACTGTGTCCCGGGGTCACCCGTCTTCACCAGTCCTCTGACCGCACCCTTTATCCGGGTAACCCGATGAGCGGTTCTCTGACCCGTTGACTCTAATGGAGTCACGATGTCTGCGGTCTCTGACCCGACTCTAATCGGGTCACCGATGAGCGGTTCCCTGACCCGTTGACTCTAATCGGTCACCGATGTGCGGTCCTCTGACCGCACCCGCGCTTTAATCGGGTAACCGATGAGCGATTTCTCTGACCCGTTGACTCTAATCCGGTCACCATTAATACCGGTCCTCTGACCCGCACCCTCTAATCAGGTAACCGATGAAGGGTTCTCTGACCCGTTTACTCTAATCAGGTAACCGATGAATGGTCCTCTGACCCGTTGACTCTAATCGGGTCACCGATGTACGGTCCTCTGACCCGCACCCTCTAATCAGGTAACCGATGAAGGGTTCTCTGACCCGTTCCCTCTAATCGGGTCACCGATGAATGGTCCTCTGACCCGTTGACTCTAATCAGGTAACCGATGAACGGTTCTCTGACCCGTTTACTCTAATCGGGTCACCCATGAACGGTTCTCTGACCCGTGCCCTCTAATCGGGTCACAGATGAAGGGTTCTCTGACCCGTTTACTCTAATCGGGTCACCCATGAACGGTTCCCTGACCCGTTGACTCTAATCGGGTCACCGATGAACGGTTCTTTGACCCGTTGACTCTGATTGGTCCTCTGACCTGTTCCCTTTAATCAGGTAACCGATAAAGGGTCCTCTGACCCGTTGACTGTAATCGGGTCACCGATGTACGGTCCTCTGACCCACACCCTCTAATCAGGTAACTGATGAAGGGTTCTCTGACCCGTTCCCTCTAATCGGGTCACCGATGTACGGTCCTCTGACCCACACCCTCTAATCAGGTAACCGATGAATGGTCCTCTGACCCGCACCCTTTAATCGGGTAACCGATGAATGGTCCTCTGACCCGTTGACTCTAATCAGGTAACCGATGAACGGTTCTCTGACCCGTTTACTCTAATCGGGTCACCCATGAACGGTTCCCTGACCCGTTTACTCTAATCGGGTCACCCATGAACGGTTCCCTGACCCGTTTACTCTAATCGGGTCACCCATGAACGGTTCTTTGACCCGTTGACTCTGATTGGTCCTCTGACCTGTTCCCTTTAATCAGGTAACCGATAAAGGGTTCTCTGACCCGTTCCCTCTAATCGGGTCACTGATGAACGGTTCTCTGACCCGTTCCCTCTAATCGGGTCACTGATGAACGGTTCTGTCATCGGATCGGCCCATCAGGGTCTATCAGAGCAGCTTCCATAGCTTGTGGCCTGTTAGCATTAGCTTAGCATTAATCCGTCGCGGTTCTTACCGCAGTAACCGCCGCTGCCATGCAGCTTCCCTCTGCCTGCGCTCAGGTTCTTGTCTGGGATTCCTGGAGCTTCTTCTGTGCTGCTTCTTTCTTTTCTCTGACCGAACCGCACATAAAACCCAAACAATGTTCCTCGGACAGAAGCATCTGTGTACAGCCCGGAACACAGCGCCGCTCCAACTGACGTCACTTCCCCTTAGAGTACATTTCAAAATAAAGGCCGGATGAGATCTTTGGGTTTCAGGAAAGGTTTTTTTTGTTAGTTCTCTCTCTACAGGTAAATGAGCAGGTGATATTCTGAGGGACGCTGCTCGGTGAGCAGCAGCACAGAAGAACGTTCTTCAATCAGGGATCCTCATAGGGAAGGTCAGAGCGGCTGAACAAAAGCAGATGTTTCCTCAGGTGAAAAGGGGCGGAGCTAGAAGGGGGCCAATCAGTGGCCACTCCATCCAAGCGATCCGCTGCTTCCATACTTGTCAAAATAACAAGCAGTTCAATTCTAAACTTCCATAAGAGGATCAGGAATACTCTGGGATGATTTCACCAACTTGATGACGTCAACAGTAAACTATATAGATCTATATTATGAAGAACCAACATGCATGTAGAAACGTGTTTATAGCGTTATGATGAATCTACTCTGCTTTCATTGATTTATTTGGTAAATATGGATGTTCTGTTGGTTCGGTGAGGTCACTGGAGACTGAAGCCACACTGGTTTTGGTCCCCCTCGATACATGGAGCCTGCCTGGACGTGCAGGGGCCCCTGCCTGGACGTGCATCTGGCCCCTGTTCGGACGTGCAATGGGCCCCTGCCTGGACCTGGACCTGGCCCCCTGCCTGGACGTGCACGTCCAGGCAGGCGAGCCCCTGCCTCGACGTGCACATGCCCCTGCCTGCACGTGCACGGAGCCCCTGCCTGCACGTGCACGGGGCCCCCTGCCTGGACGTGCACGGCCCCTCGATACAAGTGCCCCTGCCTGGACGTGCACGGAGCCCCTTCCTGCACGTGCACGGAGCCCCTACCTGCACGTGCAGGCCTGCCTGGGCGTGCGAGGGCCCTGCCTGGGCGTGCACGAGCCTCTGCCTAGGCGTGTAATGGAGCCTCTGCCTGGGCGTGCATCGAGGGCACCTGAACTTGCACGGTGCTACGCAGGCGTGCGGGCAGCTCACCTGGGCGTGCACGGGCCCCTGCCTGGGCGTGCGTGCCCCTGCCTGGTGCACGGGGCCCCCCTTCCTGGACGTGCAGGGCACCTGCCTGGGAGTACGCGGGCACTGCCTGAATTACGCTGGCACCTACGCTGCACGTGCACGGGCCCCTGCCTGGACGTGCACGGCACCTACCTGAGTGTGTCGGTCGACTACCTGCCTGGGCGTGCGGGCTGCCTGGTTTTGCGACGGGCCTGCACCTGAGCCTTGCGTTACCTGCGCAGACGTGTGTGCATCGTTCTCGCTGGGCGTGCCGCAATGGCAATTTACTTTGGACGTTACTGCGGGCACCTGCCTGGACGTGCATCGGTCAATTGCCTGGACGCATTACTTGGACGCATCTCGCCTGGAACGTGCACGGGACCCTGTTTGGACGCATGCGGGCCCCTGCCTGGATCGCATTAGCCTGCTCGCAAAACGTTATCTACCTGGACGTGCACGGGCCACCTGCCTGGACGTGCACGGGCACCTACCTGGACGCAGGTATCGCTCGCTCGTGCATCGGCCTGCCTGGACATTACCGCATCGGCCTGCGCAGGCGTGCATCGGCCACCTACCTGGACGTGCACGGGCCTCTGCCTGGACGCCACGGGCACCTACCTGGACGCGTGCATCCACCTGCCTGGACGCACGTGGTGGCCCTGCCTGGGACGTGCTTTGGCACCTACCTGGACGCAGCATCGGCCCCTGCCTGGACGCAGTAACGGGCACCTGACCTGGACGCAGACCTGGCTCCTGAACGGACACTGGGGCACCTGCCTGGGCATCGGCTGCACGCCTGGACGTGCACCATTGACGGCTCGGCCACTGACGGGCACCTGCTCTGGACGCGTGCATCGGCAATTCCTGCCTTGACGCATCGGCCCTGCTCTGACGCACGCACTCTGCTCTGGACGCACGGCACCTGCCTGGACGCACGTGGCCCCTGCCTGGACGCGGCACGGAGCCCTTTTTCAGTTGGTTTGATCATCACGGCCTGGCAGCTGTGGCCCAGTCACAAAACAAAGATGGCCGCCTCCTCCTCATCCCCTCTTCTGCTGGTGGATCCATACGTTCTGCCTAAGCTGTTCTGGTCCCGTCCCAGACCGCCTCATCGGGTGCAGGCCCACCGGGTTTTCATATCAATGATTAAGTCATCTTAGAAATGGACCAGAGTTCAGTTATTTGTACTCCAGAACATGTAGGTCTTTACAGAGACCACCCAGTCTGACCAGGACAAACTAAAGGCCTAAACTGGTCACTATGGCAACTGAAGAATCAGACGGTTCCAGATGTGCAGGACTACAGAGACAGGTGGTGGATGTTGGACAATGTTCTGGTTGGACGCCTCAAAGCTGAGACATAATTCAGGACCTTTCCAGTGACCTGGGTCAGTGCTGCTCTCCTCTGGGACACTCTTTGAAACGAGGGACAGAGTTTGTCCAGCTTGTCCCACTGATCATGGCTCCGGTCAGGATGAAACTCTGCAGGTCTTACATGTCAGACATGTCTGAATGGAATCATTCAGCATGGCGCCCTCTAGTGTCACTGAGGAAACGCTTGGAGGAGTCGATGCTTCTGAAGATCTGAAGGAGAAAACTGATTATGGTCCGACTGGGACACCGACACCAGAACCCACATAAACACCTTTATTGTTCTAGAGACACATCATTGTACATGTTTCCACTCAGAGCGGACCGGGAAGTCCCCGACCCAAACCTGATCAGAACCAGTTCTGCTCCACATTTACAGGCCAAAGGTCCTGAGGAGGTTCTAAAGCTCCGGCCTGGAATCTGAGCCCATCAGAGCTGCTTCCAGGACAGAACCTCCAGAACCTCCAGAACCTCCAGCCGTTCCGGTGCTCCTCAGCTCCAACATCTGGGTCGGGCTGAGCAGAACTAAATGGCATAATAGATCCGGTTCTGGTGTGAGAGTCCTGAGCTGCGTCTCCAGGTGGACCACAGGTTGGTATCTGAACGGTTCCAAGTCCACCACTGCTGATTGTAGAACCATGTGGAAGGTTCTGTTGGTTCAGTTTTTATTCCAGAGAACGGTTCTGTGGTCCAAACCTCTGGCTCCAGTTCTAAGAGAACCATCTACAGAACCTAGCTTTCCAGATTCTGATGTGTTCTTTAGAACCTGCAGGCGCCGCGGGTCAGAACTCAGCAGAACCGGTTCTGGAGGCAGAAGAGTCTGGAAGCGTGAGATGGCAGGGTGAGAAGGACCTAGAAGGGCATTCCTCCAGAGATCTGCCGGGCCACCTGTTCCTCCGGACTTTCCTTGTCCGGGTCGGTTCTGTCCTGGTTCCAGTCCCTCAGGCCTCGCGAGGGCAGCGTGGTGTCCTGCGTCTCTGACTCTGGGTCCGGTTCCGTCCACAAAGTCCTCGTAGGTGGACTTCTCTGCAAAGGGCCGTCGTCCCAGCAG
>JAGKQL010000057.1:3110176-3144795 GCA_018398635.1 Cyprinodon brontotheroides
GGTCCTGGTTCTAACGGATCAGAAGGTCCTGGTTCTAATGGATCAGAACTGGTTCTAACGGATCAGAAGGTCCTGGTTCTAACAGATCAGACTGGTTCTAGCGGATCAGAAGGTCCTGGTTCTAACGGATCAGAAGGTCCTGGTTCTAATGGATCAGAAGGTCCTGGTTCTGGACGGATCAGGGTCCTGGTTCTAACGGATCAGAAGGTCCTGGTTCTAACGGATCAGACTGGTTCTAACGGATCAGAAGGGTCCTGGTTCTAACAAGAAGGGTCCTGGATCAGAAGGTCTAACTGGTTCTATGGATCAGGATCAGAAGGTCCTGGTTCTAGCGGATCAGAAGGTCCTGGTTCTAATGGATCAGACTGGTTCCGGATCAGGCGGTCCTGGTTCTAACGGATCAGAAGGTCCTGGTTCTAACGGATCAGAAGGTCCTGGTTCTAACGGATCAGACTGGTTCTAACGGATCAGAAGGTCCTGGTTCTAACGGATCTGGTTCTAACGGATCAGAAGGTCCTGGTTCTAACGGATCAGAAGGGTCCTGGTTCTAACGGATCAGAAGGTCCTGGTTCTAACGGATCAGACTGGTTCTAACGGATCAGAAGGTCCTGGAAGGATCAGAAGGTCCTGGTTCTAACGGATCAGAAGGTCCTGGTTCTAACGGATCAGAACTGGTTCTAACGGATCAGAAGGTCCTGGTTCTAACGGATCAGACTGGTTCTAACGGATCAGAAGGTCCTGGTTCTAACGGATCAGACTGGTTCTAACGGATCAGAAGGTCCTGGTTCTAACGGATCAGAGACTGGTTCTAACGGATCAGAAGGTCCTGGTTCTAACGGATCAGACTGGTTCTAACGGATCAGAAAGGTCCTGGTTCTAGCAGGATCAGAAGGTCCTGGTTCTAACGGATCAGAAGGTCCTGGTTCTAATCGGATCAGAAGGTCCTGGTTCTAACGGATCAGAACTGGTTCTAACGGATCAGAAGGTCCTGGTTCTAACGGATCAGAGGTCCTGGTTCTAACGGATCAGAAAGGTCCTGGTTCTAACGGATCAGACTGGTTCCTGGATCTCAACGGATCAGTTCTAACTGGTTCTAACGGATCAGAAGGGCGGTCCTGTTTCTAACGGATCAGACTGTCCTGGTTCTAACGGATCAGAAGGGTCCTGGTTCTAACGGATCAGACTGGTTCTAACGGATCAGAAGGTCCTGGTTCTAACGGATCAGACTGGATCAGAAGGTTCTAACGGATCAGAAGGTCCTGGTTCTAACGGATCAGACTGGTTCTAACGGATCAGAAGGGTCCTGGTTCTAACGGATCAGAGGTCCTGGTTCTAACGGATCCAGGTCCTGGTTCTAACGGATCTGGTTCTAACGGATCAGACTGGTTCTAACGGATCAGAAGGTCCTGGTTCTAACGGATCAGAGGGTCCTGGTTCTAACGGATCAGACTGGTTCTAACGGATCAGAAGGTCCTGGTTCTAACAGATGACTGGTTCTAACGGATCAGAGGTCCTGGTTCTAACGGATCAGAGAAGGTCCTGGTTCTAACGGATCAGACTGGTTCTAACGGATCAGAAGGTCCTGGTTCTAACGGATCAGAAGGTCCTGGTTCTAACGGATCAGAAGGTCCTGGTTCTAACGGATCAGAAGGTCCTGGTTCTAACGGATCAGACTGGTTCTAACGGATCAGAAGGTCCTGGTTCTAACGGATCAGAAGGTCCTGGTTCTAACGGATCAGAAGGTCCTGGTTCTAGCGGATCAGACTGGTTCTAACGGATCAGAAGGTCCTGGTTCTAACGGATCAGAAGGTCCTGGTTCTAACGGATCAGAAGGTCCTGGTTCTAACGGATCAGACTGGTTCTAACGGATCAGATCAGAAGGTCCTGGTTCTAACGGATCAGACTGGTTCTAACGGATCAGAAGGTCCTGGTTCTAACGGATCAGAAGGTCCTGGTTCTAACAGATCAGACTGGTTCTAACGGATCAGAAGGTCCTGGTTCTAACGGATCAGACTGGTTCTAACGGATCAGAAGGTCCTGGTTCTAACGGATCAGACTGGTTCTAACGGATCAGAAGGTCCTGGTTCTAACGGATCAGGGACTGGTTCTAACGGATCAGAAGGTCCTGGTTCTAACGGATCAAGGGATCAGACTGGTTCTAACGGATCAGAGGTCCTGGTTCTAACGGATCAGAAGGTCCTGGTTCTAACGGATCAGAAGGTCCTGGTTCTAACGGATCAGACTGGTTCTAACGGATCAGAAGGTCCTGGTTCTAACGGATCAGACTGGTTCTAACGGATCAGAAGGTCCTGGTTCTAACGGATCAGAAGGTCCTGGTTCTAACGGATCAGACTGGTTCTAACGGATCAGAAGGTCCTGGTTCTAACGGATCAGACTGGTTCCGGATCAGAAGGTCCTGGTTCTAACGGATCAGAAGGTCCTGGTTCTAACGGATCAGAGGGTCCTGGTTCTAACGGATCAGAAGGTCCTGGTTCTAACGGATCAGAAGGTCCTGGTTCTAACGGATCAGACTGGTTCTAACGGATCAGAAGGTCCTGGTTCTAACGGATCAGAAGGTCCTGGTTCTAACGGATCAGAAGGTCCTGGTTCTAACGGATCAGAAGACTGGTTCTAACGGATCAGAAGGTCCTGGTTCTAACGGATCAGAAGGGTCCTGGTTCTAACGGATCAGAAGGTCCTGGTTCTAACGGATCAGTCCTGGTTCTAACGGATCAGAAGGTCCTGGTTCTAACGGATCAGACTGGTTCTAACGGATCAGAAGGTCCTGGTTCTAACGGATCAGACTGGTTCTAACGGATCAGGTCCTGGTTCTAACGGATCAGAACTGGTTCTAACGGATCAGAAGGTCCTGGTTCTAACGGATCAGACTGGTTCTAATCAGAACTGGGATCAGAAGGTCCTGGTTCTAACGGATCAGACTGGTTCTAACGGATCAGAAGGTCCTGGTTCTAACGGATCAGAAGGTCCTGGTTCTAACGGATCAGAAGGTCCTGGTTCTAACGGATCAGACTGGTTCTAACGGATCAGAAGGTCCTGGTTCTAACGGATCAGACTGGTTCTAACGGATCAGAAGGTCCTGGTTCTAACGGATCAGACTGGTTCTAACGGATCAGAAGGTCCTGGTTCTAACGGATCAGACTGGTTCTAACGGATCAGAAGGTCCTGGTTCTAATCAGGTCCTGGTTCTAACGGATCAGAAGGTCCTGGTTCTAACGGATCAGACTGGTTCTAACGGATCAGAAGGGTCCTGGTTCTAACGGATCAGAGGTCCTGGTTCTAACGGATCAGAAGGGTCCTGGTTCTAACGGATCAGAAGGGTCCTGGTTCTAACGGATCAGACTGGTTCTAACGGATCAGAAGGATCCTGGTTCTAACGGATCAGAAGGTCCTGGTTCTAACGGATCAGAAGGTCCTGGTTCTAACGGATCAGAAGGTCCTGGTTCTAACGGATCAGAAGGTCCTGGTTCTAACGGATCAGACTGGTTCTAACGGATCAGAAGGTCCTGGTTCTAACGGATCAGAACTGGTTCTAACGGATCAGAAGGTCCTGGTTCTAACGGATCAGAAGGTCCTGGTTCTAACGGATCAGAAGGTCCTGGTTCTAACGGATCAGAAGGTCCTGGTTCTAACGGATCAGAAGGTCCTGGTTCTAACGGATCAGACTGGTTCTAACGGATCAGAAGGTCCTGGTTCTAACGGATCAGACTGGTTCTAACTGGTTCGGATCAGACTGGTTCTAATGGATCAGGTCCTGGTTCTAACGGATCAGACTGGTTCTAACGGATCAGACTGGTTCTAACGGATGGGTCCTGGTTCTAATGGATCAGAAGGTCCTGGTTCTAACGGATCAGACTGGTTCTAACGGATCAGAAGGTCCTGGTTCTAACGGATCAGAAGGTCCTGGTTCTAACGGATCAGACTGGTTCTAACGGATCAGAACTGGTTCTAACGGATCAGAAGGTCCTGGTTCTAACGGATCAGACTGGTTCTAACGGATCAGACTGGGTCGGATCAGACTGGTTCTAACGGATCAGAAGGTCCTGGTTCTAACGGATCAGACTGGTTCTAATGGTCCTGGTTCTAACGGATCAGACTGGTTCTAACGGATCAGAAGGTCCTGGTTCTAACGGATCAGAAGGTCCTGGTTCTAACGGATCAGAAGGTCCTGGTTCTATGGATCAGACTGGTTCTAACGGATCAGAAGGTCCTGGTCCTGGTTCTAACGGATCAGAAGGTCCTGGTTCTAACGGATCAGACTGGTTCTAACGGATCAGAAGGATCAGACTGGTTCTAACGGATCAGAAGGTCCTGGTTCTAACGGATCAGAAGGGTCCTGGTTCTAACGGATCAGAAGGTCCTGGTTCTAACGGATCAGACTGGTTCTAACGGATCAGAAGCGGTCCTGGTTCTAATGGATCAGACTGGTTCTAACGGATCAGAAGGTCCTGGTTCTATGGGTCAGAAGGTCCTGGATGGATCAGACTGGTTCTAACGGATCAGAGCTTGTCCTGGTCCTGTTCTAACTGATCAATGGATCAGAACTGGTTCTAACGGATCAGAAGGTCCTGGTTCTAATGGATCATGGTCCCAATGGGGATCAGACTGGTTCTAATGGATCAGGTCCTGGTTCTAATGGATCAGACTGGTTCTAATGGATCAGAGGTCCTGGTTCTAATGGATCAGAAGGTCCTGGTTCTAACGGATCAGACTGGTTCTAATGGATCAGAAGGTCCTGGTTCTAACGGATCAGAAGGTCCTGGTTCTAACGGATCAGAAGGGTCCTGGTTCTAACGGATCAGAAGGTCCTGGTTCTAACGGATCAGAAGGGTGGTTCTCTAATGGATCAGAGGTCCTGGTTCTAACGGATCAGAAGGTCCTGGTTCTAATGGATCAGACTGGTTCTAATGGATCAGACTGGTTCCTAATGGGTCAGACTGGTTCCAATGGGTCAGACTGGTTCGTATGGGATCAGACTGGTTCTAATGGGTCAGACTGGTTCTAATGGGTCATACTGGTTCTAATGGGTCAGACTGGTTCTAATGGGTCATACTGGTTCCAATGGGTCAGACTGGTTCTAATGGGTCAGACTGGTTCTAATGGGTCAGACTGGTTCTAGTAGGTCATACTGGTTCATATGGGTCAGACTGGTTCTAATGGGTCATACTGGTTCAAATGGGTCAGACTGGTTCTAATGGGTCAGGACTGGTTCTAATGGATCAGATAACGGTCAGACTGGTTCTAATGGGTCATACTGGTTCTAATGGGTCATACTGGTTCCAGTAGGTCAGACTGGTTCATAATGGGTCAGACTGGTTCTAATGGGTCAGACTGGTTCCAATGGGTCAGGTACTGGTTCCAATGGGTCAGACTGGTTCTAATGGTTCAGACTGGTTCGGATCAATGGGTCATACTGGTTCTAATGGGTCAGACTGGTCCCAATGGGTCATACTGGTCCCAATGGGTCAGACTGGTTCCTAATGGGTCAGACTGGTTCCAATGGGTCATACTGGTTCCTAACGGATCAGAAGGGTCCTGGTCCCAATGGGTCATCAGACTGGTCCCAATGGGTCAGGACTGGTCCCTAACTGGGATCAGACTGGTTCTAATCGGATCAGACTGGTTCCTACTTGGGTCAGAGCGGTCCTGGTTCCTACTTGGATCCATACTGGTTCCAACGGATCAGACTGGTTCCTGGTTCTGGGATCAGACTGGTTCCTAACGGGTCAGAACTGGTTCTAATGGGTCAGACTGGTTCCAATGGGTCATACTGGTTCCAGTAGGTCATCGAACTGGTTCATATGGGTCAGACTGGTTCCAATGGGTCAGACTGGTTCTAATGGGTCAGACTGGTTCTATATGGGTCAGACTGGTCCCAATGGGTCAGACTGGTTCTAATGGGTCATACTGGTTCGTATGGGTCAGACTGGTTCTAATGGATCAGACTGGTTCAAATGGGTCAGACTGGTTCTAATGGGTCATACTGGTTCGTATGGGTCAGACTGGTTCCAATGGGTCATACTGGTTCCAATGGGTCATACTGGTTCCAGTAGGTCACACTGGTTCGGATATGCGGTCAGACTGGTTCTAATGGGTCAGACTGGTTCCAATGGGTCAGACTGGTTCTAATGGGTCAGACTGGTTCCAATGGGTCATACTGGTTCCAATGGGTCAGACTGGTTCTAATGGTTCAGACTGGTTCCAATGGGTCATACTGGTTCCTAATGGGTCAGACTGGTCCCAATGGGTCAGACTGGTCCCAATGGATCAGAACTGGTTCTAATGGGTCAGACTGGTTCCAATGGGTCAGACTGGTTCTAATGGGTCAGACTGGTCCCAATGGGTCATACTGGTTCCCAATGGGTCAGACTGGTCCTAATAGGATCAGACTGGTTCCAATGGTCCTGGTCAGACTGGTTCCAATGGGTCATACTGGTTCCAATGGGTCAGACTGGTTCTAGTAGGTCATACTGGTTCATATGGGTCAGACTGGTTCTAATGGGTCAGACTGGTTCCAATGGGTCATACTGGTTCCAGTAGGTCATACGTCTGGTTCATATGGGTGAGCACTGGTTCATAATGGGTCAGACTGGTTCTAATGGGTCATACTGGTTCATATGGGTCTGGTTCTAACAGATCGGACTGGTTCTAATGGGTCATACTGGTTTAGCGTATGGGTCAGACTGGTTCTAATGGGTCAGACTGTTTCCAATGGGTCAGACTGGTTCCTAATGGGTCAGACTGGTTCTAATGGGTCATACTGGTTCGTATGGGTCAGACTGGTTCTAATGGGTCAGACTGGTTCCAATGGGTCAGACTGGTTCGTATGGGTCATACTGGTTCGTATGGGTCAGACTGGTTCTAATGGGTCAGACTGGTTCCAATGGGTCAGACTGGTTCGTATGGGTCAGACTGGTTCCAATGGGTCATACTGGTTCGAATGGGTAAGGCTGGTTCTAATGGGTCATACTGGTTCCAGTAGGTCACACTGGTTCATATGGGTCAGACTGGTTCTAATGGGTCAGACTGGTTCCAATGGGTCAGACTGGTTCCAATGGGTCATACTGGTTCCAATGGGTCAGACTGGTTCCAATGGGTCAGACTGGTTCTAATGGATCAGACTGGTCCCAATGGGTCATACTGGTTCCAATGGGTCAGACTGGTTCCAATGGGTCATACTGGTTCCAATGGGTCAGACTGGTTCCAGTAGGTCATACTGGTTCATATGGGTCAGACTGGTTCTAATGGGTCAGACTGGTTCCAATGGGTCAGACTGGTTCTAATGGGTCAGACTGGTTCCAATGGGTCAGACTGGTTCTAATGGGTCATACTGGTTCCAGTAGGTCATACTGGTTCATATGGGTCAGACTGGTTCTAATGGGTCAGACTGGTTCCAGAATGGGTCATACTGGTTCCAATGGGTCAGACTGGTTCCAGTGGGTCAGACTGGTTCTAATGGGTCAGGCTGGTTCTAATGGGTCAGACTGGTTCTAATGGTTCAGACTGGTTCCAATGGGTCATACTGGTTCTAATGGGTCAGACTGGTCCCAATGGGTCATACTGGTCCCAATGGGTCAGACTGGTTCTAATGGGTCAGACTGGTCCCAATGGGTCATACTGGTCCCAATGGGTCAGACTGGTCCTAATAGATCAGACTGGTTCCAATGGGTCATACTGGTTCCAATGGGTCAGACTGGTTCCAGTAGGTCATACTGGTTCATATTGGTCAGACTGGTTCTAATGGGTCAGACTGGTTCCAATGGGTCATACTGGTTCCAGTAGGTCATACTGGTTCATATGGGTGAGACTGGTTCATATGGGTCAGACTGGTTCTAATGGGTCATACTGGTTCATATGGGTCAGACTGGTTTGTATGGGTCATACTGGTTCGTATGGGTCAGACTGGTTCTAATGGGTCAGACTGGTTCTAATGGGTCAGACTGGTTCCAATGGGTCAGACTGGTTCGTATGGGTCATACTGGTTCCAATGGGTCATACTGGTTCGAATGGGTAAGGCTGGTTCTAATGGGTCATACTGGTTCCAGTAGGTCACACTGGTTCATATGGGTCAGACTGGTTCTAATGGGTCAGACTGGTTCCAATGGGTCAGACTGGTTCCAATGGGTCATACTGGTTCCAATGGGTCAGACTGGTTTCCAATGGGTCAGACTGGTTCCAATGGGTCAGACTGGTTCTAATGGGTCAGACTGGTCCTAATAGATCAGACTGGTCCCAATGGGTCATACTGGTTCCAATGGGTCAGAAGCCAGTCCTGGTTCCAATGGGTCATACTGGTTCCAATGGGATCAGACTGGTTCCAGTAGGTCATACTGGTTCATATGGGTCAGACTGGTTCTAATGGGTCAGACTGGTTCTAATGGGTCAGACTGGTTCCAATGGGTCAGACTGGTTCTAATGGGTCATACTGGTTCCAGTAGGTCATACTGGTTCAATATGGGTCAGACTGGTTCTAATGGGTCAGACTGGTTCGTATGGGTCATACTGGTTCCAATGGGTCAGACTGGTTCCAGTAGGTCATACTGGTTCTAATGGGTCAGGCTGGTTCTAATGGGTCATACTGGTTCATATGGGTCAGACTGGTTCTAATGGGTCATACTGGTTCCAGTAGGTCATACTGGTTCATATGGGTCAGACTGGTTCTAATGGGTCAGACTGGTTCCAATGGGTCATACTGGTTCCAATGGGTCATACTGGTTCCAGTAGGTCACACTGGTTCATATGGGTCAGACTGGTTCCAATGGGTCATACTGGTTCCAATGGGTCAGACTGGTTCCAATGGGTCAGACTGGTTCCTGGTTCTAATGGGTCAGACTGGTTCTAATGGGTCAGACTGGTTCCAATGGGTCAGACTGGTTCCAGTAGGTCATACTGGTTCATATGGGTCAGACTGGTTCATAATGGGTCAGACTGGTTCTAATGGGTCAGACTGGTTCATATGGGTCATACTGGTTCCAATGGGTCATACTGGTTCTAATGGGTCAGACTGGTTGGTATGGGTCAGACTGGTTCATATGGGTCAGACTGGTTCTAATGGGTCAGACTGGTTCTAATTTCGGCTGGTCAGACAGAGGGCAGCGTCAGTCCTCAGCAGGCGGATGTAGAGAGGAACCCACCGCCCATCTCCACCAGCAGCTGGTTCAGGGTGTTCTCCTGCTCGCCCTGGCCGCCAAAGTTCCCCCGGCCGCGCTCCGCCCCACCGCGCCGATCTCAGTCTATGAAGAGGATGCAGGGAGCCGCTCTTCCTGGCCATGACAAATAGATCCCGACCTGTAGGAGACAGATATCAGCGCCGCCACGCCATCATCACTCTTCCTCCTATCAGATGTTCCTGTGATTGGCAGGGCCCACGCTGCACAAACATCTCCAGGAACTCGAGCCGCTTGACTGTGATGAAGGGAACGCTGGCTCTTTTGCCGCTGTTTTGGCCAGCAGAGTCTTCCCTGTTCCTGGGGCCCCTGGCCAGAATGGCCCCCTGCAGAGACACAGCGGAGAGACAGGCCACTGATGCTGGCTCGCCGAGGGCCGGGTGGACCGACACCTCTGCTCCGCCATGCGGACCGCACTACCATGGCGGACCTGTTCAGCCTCACCTTGGGGATCTTTGCCCCCAGGTCCTGGTACTGTTTGGGGGTTCTTCAGGAAGCTGATCTAACTCCATGATCTCCAGCTTGGCTGTTCCTCGCAGCCGGCCACGCTCTTTGAACTTCACATCGCATCTCCGCCCTTCAGGATCTTGGCCGTGGTCTCGCTGACGCTAGAACAGCCCCCCATTCCCCTGCCAGCTGCCCCGCTGGGCCCGCCGCAGCATGAAGAGCAGGAAGCCGTATGATGAGGACGGTGGGCAGCATGCTGAGCAGGAACGCTCTGCAGAACAAAGACAGAGGGCGCCAGGCTCCGCCAGACGCCAGCGTGCTCCACGGCGGCAAGCCGCTGCTCACCCGTCCGCTCCTCAGTGGAGTAGACCACGGGCAGGCGGTTCTCGCTCTCGATGCCTAGCTCTCGCCCTGAGCCGTCTCCAGGTTCCTCTCGAAGGTGTCCACGCTGCCGATGTTGAACCAGACGTATTGCTGCAGGAGGAAACACGCGAGTCAGAGACAGGTAGCCCACCTGGCATCTTAGCCCACCCCTCAAACGCACCCCGTCCAACGGGCGTCTTCCCAGGAGAGAAGACCACTTTGACGTAACGCTTGTTGACCACGTCCAGCCGGTCCACCTGACGGAGACAAACCGGCAATCAGAGCCCTGACAGAACGCTGGTGGGCGGGGCGAGGGAACCGCTGTGGCGTCTTACCACTCCCTTGGACAGGTAGTTGTTGACAAAGTCCTTCCAAGTAACCTCCCGTCCTCCATCACGCAGGAAGAAGTAGTAGGTGACGGCGGTCCAGAAGGCCACGCCGCTCAGCAGGTACATGCGGAACTCCTTGTCATCCCAGGGAACGTCACCCTGAAAGAGGCAGCAGCTGAGTGGGGGCGCGTCAGACTGGGCGACCTACAGCCAGCAGGTACTCACCTTCTGCAGGCGGCTGTACCAGTGGGACTCCTCCCTGCGACCTCCCTCTCTTCCCTCCGCCTCCCGACCCTCCTCCGGACCCGCCGTCCGCCCCGCCTCCAGACCTCCCAGAGGGTTTCTGAGCGTTGGCAGCCTTGGATTCTGGAATGGATCAGAACCTGGAGCATCAGCTAGCGTGTTTGGAGCATGCTCAGTTTAGAGCATCAGGATGAACCCAGATGGTTCTGATACACCAAGGCAGGAACCAGGTCCTCCAGCCTGGTTCTGGTTCTCCTGATCTCACTGAGCATGCTCAGACTGGGTCAGGTTCTGGTTCTGGTGGCGGCTGGTTTACCTTTGGCTGCAGAGTCTGACTCAGTCGTTCTGCTCGCTTTCTGACCTTCTGGGAAGTATTTCTCAAATCCTGAAGAGAGAAAAAAGCGTTAGTCTGTGGAACCGCGTGGGGCGGGTCATTGCCATGGTGATGACAGTGTGAGAAGGTCGCCATGGTGATGACTGTGGTCAGGGGAACAGTGAAGCTGCGTTCATACCAAGCGCAGCAGGAGCAGCAAAAACGCATCTGTTGCTTCATTTTTGATGTTTGTACCAGTTTAGTTCTGAAGCGTTGGAAAAGTGGGTCTGATGCTGTGTAGGTGGAGCTACTATGGGAAGAATTATCGCCTTTGGGCAGTTCTTGGTTCTGGACCCACCTTTGGGCGGTTCTTGGTTCTGACCCACCTTTGGGCAGTTTCTGTTCTGGACCCACCTTTTGGGCGTGTCAACTGGTTCTGACCCACCTTTGGGCTGTTCTTGGTTCTGACCCACCTTGGGCAAAGTTCCTGGTTCTGACCCACCTTTGGGCTGGTTCTTGGTTCTGACCCACCTTTGGGCGTGTTCCTTGCTCCCTGACCCACCTTTGGGCAGTTCTTGGTTCTGACCCACCTTTGTGCAGTTCTTGGTTCTGACCCACCTTTGGGCTGTTCTTGGTTCTGACCCCACCTTTTGGGCAGTTCTTGGTTCTGACCCACCTTTGGGCTGTTCTTGGTTCTGACCCACCTTTGGGCTGTTCTTGGTTCTGACCCACCTTTGGGCAGTTCTTGGTTCTGGACCCACCTTTGGGCAGTTCTTGGTTCTGACCCACCTTTGGGCGGTTCTTGGTTCTGACCCACCTTTGGGCTGTTCTTGGTTCTGACCCACCTTTGGGCTGTTCTTGGTTCTGACCCACCTTTGGGCTGTTCTTGGTTCTGACCCACCTTTGGGCAGTTCTTGGTTCTGACCCACCTTTGGGCTGTTCTTGGTTCCTGACCCACCTTTGGGCTGTTCCTGGTTCTGACCCACCTTTGGGCTGTTCTTGGTTCTGACCCACCTTTGGGCTGTTCTTGGTTCTGACCCACCTTTGGGCTGTTCTGGTTCTGACCCACCTTTGGGCTGTTCTTGGTTCTGACCCACCTTTGGGCGGTTCTTGGTTCTGACCCACCTTTGGGCTGTTCCTGGTTCTGACCCACCTTTGGGCTGTTCCTGGCTCCTGACCCACCTTTGGGCAGTTCTGGTTCTGACCCACCTTTGGGCTGTTCTTGGTTCTGGACCCACCTTTGGGCTGTTCTTGGTTCCTGACCCACCTTTGGGCAGTTCTTGGTTCTGACCCACCTTTGGGCAGTTCTTGGTTCTGACCCACCTTTGGGCTGTTCTTGGTTCTGACCCACCTTTGGGCTGTTCTTGGTTCTGACCCACCTTTGGGCTGTTCTTGGTTCTGACCCACCTTTGGGCTGTTCTTGGTTCTGACCCACCTTTGGGCTGTGTTCTTGGTTCTGACCCACCTTTGGGCAGTTCTTGGTTCTGACCCACCTTGGGCTGTTCTTGGTTCTGACCCACCTTTGGGCTGTTCTTGGTTCTGACCCACCTTGGGCTGTTCTTGGTTCTGGACCCACCTTGGGCTGTTCTTGGTTCTGACCCACCTTTGGGCTGTTCTTGGTTCTGACCCACCTTTGGGCAGTTCTTGGTTCTGGACCCACCTTTGGGCAGTGTTCTTGGCCCCTGACCCACCTTTGGGCTGTTCTTGGTTCTGACCCACCTTTGGGCTGTTCTAGGTTGGGCTGTTCTTGGTTCTGACCCACCTTTGGGCGTGTTCTTGGTTCTGACCCACCTTTGGGCAGTTCTTGGTTCTGACCCACCTTTGGGCAGTTCTTGGTTCTGACCCACCTTTGGGCTGTTCTTGGTTCTGACCCACCTTTGGGCTGTTCTTGGTTCTGACCCACCTTTGGGCTGTTCTTGGTTCTGACCCACCTTTGGGCTGTTCTTGGTTCTGACCCACCTTTGGGCAGTTCTTGGTTCTGACCCACCTTTGGGCTGTTCTTGGTTCTGACCCACCTTTGGGCTGTTCTTGGTTCTGACCCACCTTTGGGCGGTTCCTGGTTCTGACCCACCTTTGGGCAGTTCTTGCTCTGGACCCACCTTTGGGCGTGTTCCTGGTTCTGACCTACCTTGGGCAGTTCCTTGGTTCTGACCTACCTTGGGCGTTTCTTGGTTCTGACCCACCTTTGGGCGTTCTTGGTTCTGACCCACCTTTGGGCGGTTCCTGGTTCTGACCCACCTTTGGGCGGTTCCTGGTTCTGACCCACCTTTGGGCGCAGTTCCTGGTTCTGGACCCACCTTGGGCGACCCACCTTTGGGGCGGTTTGACCTCATTGGTTCTGACCCACCTTTGGGCGGTTCCTGGTTCTGACCCACCTTTGGGCGGTTCCTGGTTCTGACCCACCTTTGGGCGGTTCCTGGTTCTGACCCACCTTAAGTGCATTTCTTGGTTCTGACCCACCTTTGGGCTGTTCTTGGTTCTGACCCACCTTTGGGTGTTCTTGGTTCTGACCCACCTTTGGGCTGTTCCTGGTTCTGACCCACCTTTGGGCGTGTTCTTGGTTCTGACCCACCTTTGGGCGGTTCCTGGTTCTGACCCACCTTTGGGCGGTTCTTGGTTCTGACCCACCTTTGGGCTGTTCTTGGTTCTGACCCACCTTTGGGCGGTTCCTGGTTCTGACCCACCTTTGGGCTGTTCTGGTTCTGACCCACCTTTGGCGCAGTTATTGGTTCTGTTGACTCACCTTTTGGGCGGTTCTGAGCCTGGACCCACCTTTGGGCTGTGGGCGGTTCTTGGTTTACCCACCCACCAGTTCTGACCTTTGGGCGTTCTGGTTCTGACCCACCTTTACAGGCGTGTTCTTGGTTCTGACCCACCTTTGGGGGTTATTGGTTCTGACCCACCTTTGGGCAGTTCTTGGTTCTGACCCACCTTTGGGTGTTCTTGGTTCTGACCCACCTTTGGGCGGTTCCTGGTTCTGACCCACCTTTGGGCGGTTCCTCTTTGGGCAGTTCTTGGTTCTGACCCACCTTTGGGCGTGTGTTATGCTGTTCTGACCCACCTTTGGGCAGTTCCTGGTTCTGACCCACCTTTGGGCGTTATTGGTTCTGACCTACCTTTGGGCGGTTCCTGGTTCTGACCCACCTTTGGGCGTGTTCCTGGTTCTGACCCACCTTTGGGCTGTTCCTGGTTCTGACCCACCTTGGCTGTTCCTGGTTCTGACTCCCACCTTTGAAGGGCGACAGTGTCGGAGCTCAGCGTCCTGTGGGCTCCAAGCAGCTCGCTCAGCAGGTTCGGTCCAGTCTCCAGCGGTTCTCCATGGGATGAACACATCACCTGGGCAACATAAAGAGGCAGCGGGTCACCTTCCAGAACCTTTCAGAACCTTATGGCATTCAGAACCAGGAGAACCTTCAGTCCAGAAAGTTCTCCTGGTTCTGAATGCCAGTCAATTATCAGACGTTCTGGGACCGACAGGACTGTTCTGACCAGGACTACAGGAACCTGGGAGGTCCAGTTCTGACTCTTTAGGTTGCGTCATCAAGGTGTCATCTGTAAACCTAGCTGTGACGTCATATTTTTCATTATGGGAGGAAAACCTGCCCTTCCTGATAGCTTATGCTGGGTTCTGGTTCTGATTCAGAACCGGACCGGTCAAGGTGAGCCTGTTGTCCTGGTTACTACCTACCGTCCTCCTGGGAGCTCCGGAGGTCCGCAGGGCGAAGCGGACCAGGGCCCTACAGGCCGCCGGCAGCTGAAGGTACCGGAGGGCCATTGGACTGAGGCTGCAGCAGAACCTAAACACGGAACCAGTCCGATACCAGCGTTCCGTAACCATCCAGCGCCGCAGACATGTTTCCTGAACTTCTTCTTCTTGGGTTTCTAAAGGTTTTAGATCACAGCGCCGCCTGCAGGATGGAAGAAAAACAGAGCCAGCTTCCGCCCTGACCGTCCCGACCATAGATATCCATAATTATTATGGATATCTATGGTCCCGACAGCCGCCATATTGGTCAGGTCAACCTACGCGCTCGTCAGAACCTGCCTACATTCTGGCCCGTCACACAATCACTGTGGCCCCTGACCCAGAGGGTAATTACTGTGGCCCCTGACCCACAGGGTAATTACTGTGGCCGCTGACACAGAGGGTGGTGACTGTGGCCCCTGACCCACAGGGTAATTACTGTGGCCGCTGACACAGAGGGTGGTGACTGTGGCCCCTGACCCAGAGGGTGGTGACTGTGGCCCCTGATCCAGAGGGTGGTGACTGTGGCCCCTGACCCAGAGGGTGATTACTGTGGCCCCTGACACAGAGGGTGGTGACTGTGGCCCCCCTGACTGTGGCCCCTGATCCAGAGGGTGATTACTGTGGCCCCTGACACAGAGGGTGGTGACTGTGGCCCCTGATCCAGAGGGTAATTACTGTGGCCCCTGACACAGAGGGTGGTGACTGTGGCCCCTGATCCAGAGGGTAATTACTGTGGCCCCTGATCCAGAGGGTGGTGACTGTGGCCCCTGATCCAGAGGGTAATTACTGTGGCCCCTGACACAGAGGGTGGTGACTGTGGCCCCTGATCCAGAGGGTGGTGACTGTGGCCCCTGATCCAGAGGGTGGTGACTGTGGCCCCTGACCCAGAGGGTGATTACTGTGGCCCCTGACACAGAGGGTGGTGACTGTGGCCCCTGACTCAGAGGGTGATTACTGTGGCCCCTGACACAGAGGGTGGTGACTGTGGCCCCTGATCCAGAGGGTAATTACTGTGGCCCCTGACACAGAGGGTGGTGACTGTGGCCCCTGATCCAGAGGGTAATTACTGTGGCCCCTGATCCAGAGGGTGATTACTGTGGCCCCTGACACAGAGGGTAATTACTGTGGCCCCTGACACAGAGGGTGTTGACTGTGGCCCCTGACACAGAGGGTGGTGACTGTGGCCCCTGACACAGAGGGTGGTGAGTGTGGCCCCTGACACAGAGGGTGGTGAGTGTGGCCCCTGACAGGTGGATGATAGTTGAAGGTTCTCCCTCTAATTGGTGCTCTAACCCGGTGTAGGTTAACCGGTTCTAACTGGGTTTTTTTCTTGAACTGAGAAAAGCCGCCGCTGGGTGTCGCTGTGGCGCGTATCGGGGACTCTGTGGTGATGGAGTCTGCGGGCTGTGTGGAGGAATGAACCGGCTCATCGACCACTGTTTCCCCGCTGTAGTCGGACTGTCAGCGGCCTTGGGTGATTCGCAGAGTGGAGCTATCGCCGCTACTGAGCTATGAGGTAACATGTCTGACGCTGTCAGGTTCTAACCCGGGCATGAAGTCCAGGAAGAGTCCGGTGTTCTGGTGACAGTCAGTGGGAAGGACAGCTGCAGCTGGCTCCGCTAGCACTGCTAGCACAGCAGCTAATAGCCTGGAGGACGCTGCCACCTCCATGGAGCTCCAGCTAGCCTCTGTTAGCTCCTGCTAGCCTATGCTAGGCCCTGTCAGTCACTGTTAGCCCCTGCTAGTCACTGTTAGCCTCTGCTAGTCACCGTTAGCCCCTGCTAGTCTCTGTTAGCCCCTGGTAGTCCCTGTTAGCCCCTGCTAGTCTCTGTTAGCCTCTCCTACTCTCTGTTAGCACCTGATATTCTCTGTTAGCCCCTTCTAGTCTCTGTTAGACCCTCCTAGTCTCTGTTAGCCCCTGGTAGTCCCTGTTAGCCTCTCCTAGTCTCTGTTAGCACCTGCTAGTCTCTGTTAGCCTCTGCTAGCCTCTGTTAGCCCCTTCTAGTCTCTGTTAGACCCTCCTAGTCTCTGTTAGCCCCTGTTAGCCTCTCCTAGTCTCTGTTAGCCTCTGCTAGCCTCTGTTAGCCCCTTCTAGTCTCTGTTAGCCCCTGGTAGTCCCTGTTAGCCTCTCCTAGTCTTCTGTTATTCTCTGCTAGCTGTGGGCTGTGGCTCCAGTGGGACTCGGTCATAGCTGTTGATTCGGTCATAGCTGTTACATGTAGGGAGGCACTGTCTAGATCCCAATCTAACCAGTAGAACCAGTGAGTGGTGCAGCTGGGAGCAGTGAGTCCTCTGGTCAGACATGTTGGAGCTGGCAGCAGCTGCTGGAGCAGAGGAGCCGTCCCTGCACAGAGGAGCCGTACCTGGACTGGGTCCTCCAATGACCCAGTTTACCTGGACTGGATGCTCCAGGGATCCAGGACTGGATGCTCCAGGGACCTGGTCTACCTGGACTGGGTCCTCCAGGGACCCGGTCTAGCCTGGACTGGATGCTCCAGGGACCCGGTCTACCTGGACTGGGTCCTCCAATGACCCAGTTTACCTGGACTGGATGCTCCAGGGACCCGGCCTACCTGGACTGAAGTCCTCCAGGGACCCGGGCTCTGCTCCTGGACTGGATGCTCCAGGGACCCGGCTCTACCTGGACTGGGTCCTCCGCCGGGACCCCGGTCTGCCTGGACTGGATGCCTCCAGGGACCCGGCCTACCTGGACTGGATGCTCCAGGGACCCGGTTCACCTGGACTGGGTCCCTCCAAGGACCCAGCAGTTTACCTGACTGGATGGTCCAGGGACCCTGCTCTACCTGGACTGTTTGGTCCAGGGACCCGGTCTACCTGGACTGGGTCCTCCAGGGACCCGGTCTACCTGGACTGGGTCCTCCAGGGACCCGGCCTACCTGGACTGATGCTCCAGGGACCCCGTCTACCTGGACTGGGTCCCTCCAGGGACCCGGTCTACCTGGACTGGATGCTCCAGGGATCCAGGGACCCCAGTCTACCTGGACTGGGTCCTCTAGGGACCCGGTCTACCTGGACTGGATGCCCAGGACCGCCTACCTGGACTGGATGGTCCAGGGACCTGGTCTACCTGGACTGGATCCTCCAGGGACCCGGTCTACCTGGACTGGGTCCTCCAGGGACCCGGTCTACCTGGACTGGATGCTCCAAGGACCCGGCCTACCTGGACTGGATGGTCCAGGGACCTGGTCTACCTGGACTGGGTCCTCTAGGGACCCGGTCTACCTGGACTGGATGCTCCAGGGACCCGGTCTACCTGGACTGGGTCCTCCAATGACCCAGTTTACCTGGACTGGATGCTCCAGGGATCCAGGGACCCGGTCTACCTGGACTGGATGCTCCAGGGACCCGGCCTACCTGGACTGGATGGTCCAGGGACCCGGTCTACCTGGACTGGGTCCTCCAGGGACCCGGTCTACCTGGACTGGATGCTCCAGGGACCCGGTCTACCTGGACTGGGTCCTCCAATGACCCAGTTTACCTGGACTGGATGCTCCAGGGACCCGGTCTACCTGGACTGGATCCTCCAGGGACTGGATGCTCCAGGGACCCGGTCTACCTGGACTGGGTCCTCCAGGGACCCGGTCTACCTGGACTGGATGCTCCAGGGACCCAGACTAAAGTGATGAGAATCCAGAGTGAATAAAGGAGCAAATAAAAGCAAATGATAGAAAAGGTCTAGAAATCTAAACAATGAATGTGTAGAAAATAAAATATTTAACAAGAAAAAATACTTAGATAAGCACATTGTGCAAAATAGCAATTTAGAAATATGTTCAGGTTCTATTTGGTTCTGTTCTGTTCAGGTTCTATTTGGTTCTGTTCAGGTTCTGTATGGTTCTGTTCAGGTTCTGTCTGGTTCTGTTCAGGTTCTGTCTGGTTCTGTATGGTTCTGTTCAGGTTCTGTCTGGTTCTGTTCAGGTTCTGTCTGGTTTTGATTGGTTCTGCTCCAGGTTCTGTTCTGGTTCTGTTCAGGTTCTGTCTGGTTTCTATTTGGTTCTGTTCCTGGTTCTATTTGGTTCTGTTCAGGTTCTGTATGGTTCTGTTCAGGTTCTCTCAGGTTCTGTTCAGGTTCTGTTTGGTTCTGTTTGGTTCTGTTCAGGTTCTGTCTGGTTCTAGCTGGTTCTGTTCAGGTTCTGTATGGTTCTGTTCAGGTTCTGTCTGGTTCTGTTCGGGTTCTGTCGGGTTCTGTTGAGGTTCTGTCTGGTTCTGTTCAGGTTCTGTTTGGTTCTGTTCAGGTTCTGTCTGGTTCTAGTTGGTTCTGTTCAGGTTCTGTATGGTTCTGTCTGGTTCTGTCCATCAGGTTCTGTCTGGGTTCTGTTCAGGTTCTGTCTGGGTTCTGTTGAGGTTCTGTCTGGTTCTGTCTGTGTTCTGTTTGGTTCTGTCTCTGGTTCTGTTTGGTTCTGTTTCTGTCTGGTTCTGTTTGGTTCTGTTCAGGTTCTGTTTGGTTCTGCCTGTCAGGTTCTGCTTGGTTCTGTTCTGTTCTGTTTGGTTCTGTTCTGTCTTGGTTCTGTTTGGTTCTGTCTGGTTCTGTTCTGCCCTCTGTTTGGTTCTGTTCGGGTTCTGTTTGGTTCTGTCTATATTCTGTCTGGTTCTGTTTGGTTCTGTTCGGGTTCTGTTGAGGTTCTGGTCTTGGTTCTGTTCAGGTTCTGTTCTGGTTCTGTTCCAGGTTCTGTTTGGCTTCTGTTTGTGTCCTGCCTGTTCTGGTTCTGTTCAGGTTCTGTTCTGGTTCGTCCTGTCTCAGGTTCTGTTCTGGTTCTGTTCAGGTTCTGTTGGGTTCTGTTCAGGTTCTGTCTGGTTCTGTTTGGTTCTGTTCAGGTTCTGTTTGGTTCTTGTCCAGGTTCTGCTTGGTCTGCTCCTGTCTGGTTCTGTTCAGGCTCCCTGTCTGGCTCCTGTCTGGTTCTGTTCGGGTTCTGCTTCTGTTTGGTTCTGTTCGGGTTCTGTTTGGTTCTGTTCAGGTTCTGTTTGGTTCTGGTTCTGTCAGGTTCTGTTTGGTTCTGTTCTGGTTCTGTCAAAAGGTTCTGAAGCTGGTTCTGCTTGGTCTCTGTCCAGGCTCCCTGTTCTGGTTCTGCTTGGTTCTTGCTCCTGGCTCTGCTCAGGGTTCTGTTGCACCTGGTTCTGCTTGGTTCTGCCTGGTTCTGTCTGTTCAGGTTCTTGCCTTGGGTTCTGTTTGGTTCTGTTCGGGTTCGGGTTTGTTCTGTTCGGGTTCTGTTTGGTTCTTTTCAGGTTCTGTTTGGTTCTCTGTTCTGTTCTGTCTGTGTCTCTTTGGGTTCTGTTCTGTCTGGTTCTGTTTAGTTCTGTTCAGGTCTCTGTTGGGTTCTGTTCTGTGCTGCTCCGGTTCTGTCTGTGTTCTGTCAGGTTCAGCTGGTTCTGTTTGGTTCTGTTTGGTTCAGTCTGGTTCTGTTTTGTTCTGTTCATGTTCTGTTCTGGTTCTGTTGGGTTCTGTTTGGTTCTGTCTGGTTCTGTTCGGGTTCTGTTTGGTTCTGTTCGGGTTCTGTTTGGTTCTGTCAGGTTCTGTCGGGTTCTGTTTGGTTCTGTTCGGTTCTGTTTGGTTCTGTCCAGATTCTGCCCGGCTCCTGGCTGTCAGGTTCTGCTTGGTTCTGTTCAGGCTCCTGCTCAAGCTCCTGTTCTGTCTGTCTGGTTCTGTTTGGTTCTGTTCAGGTTCTCCCTCAGGTTCTGTCTGCAGTTCTTCTGGGTTCTGGGTTCTGGTCTCAGTCTACCTGTGTCTCTGGTTCCAGGAGAGCTGAGCTGCCCCCTCCAGGCGTCTGGCTGTTGGGTTCAGCTGGTTCTTCAAGGCGTGCCCTGTCTTCAGGCTCCCTGCTGGGTTCCTGCTCCTGCCTTGGTTCTGTTGTTCTGCCCTTTCAGGTTCTGTTTGGCTCCTGTTCAGATTCTGTCTGGTTCTGCTTGGTTCTGTTCAGGTTCTGTTGGGTTCTGTTCTGTCTGTTCTGTCAGTGTTCTGTCAGGTTCTGTTCAGGTTCTGTTGGGTTCTGGTTCTGGTCTCAGTCTCCCTGTGTCTCTGGTTCCAGGAGAGCTGAGCTGTCCCCTCCAGGCGGTCTGGCTGTTGGACTATGCTGTTTCTGTCCACTGGGTGGCGCCTCCTGAGTCCAGCTCACCTCCTCCCTCGCTCCATCGCCATGTACGCCACCCGCCTCTACGGCACGGCGGGGGGAGGAGGGGGAGGAGGGTTCAAACAAAGCAGACGGGCGGGGCTAGCGATGCTGGAGGCTCCTCCCCCTCACCTCCCCCACCATCCTCACCCACCGCCTCCTCCTCCCCCCACTTACCCCCTGTACCAGGGCCGCCCGGACGCCCATCGAGGGCCTCACTTTCCCCATCACTACCACCCTCACTCGCACCACCTGGCCCCGCCCCCTTTCCCCCCTCATTACCAGCCCCACGTGTCAATCCACGCCTATGGGGGGGCAGCCCCGCCCAGCGGCGCCGGAAAGAAGAAGACCTGGAACTTTATCCACGAGAAGATGAGCTACGACACCTTCTTCACCATGAAGCGTCTGATCGAGCGCTCACGGCAACCCGACGAGGTTCTGCGCTGGGTCACCCAGAACCCCTCCAAGATCTCCCACAACCACTACCCCGTGGCCCTTCAGAAGATCGGACAGCTCCTGCAGTCCCCTCCGCGGGCCCCCGCCGACGGAGACGCGCTGGAGGTCGACAGGCGGCAGATCCTGGAGCATCCGGACTTCCAGACTCTCTGTGACGCCATCGTCAGCGACTGCGCCAAGTTCGACAACTTCAGCATCGTCAACTGCCTGTACGCCGTAGCCTCGCTGGGTAAGTTCCTGCCTGCCGCTAACAGGCCCCGCCCCCAGAACCCCACCTCACCACACACCCTGCTCCTCTCAGGACTACCGAGCGATGCCAAGGTGGTCCACGTCCTGGAGGCGGAGTCCCAGTCCAGGCTGAGCCAGTTCAACCAGAAGGACGTGTCCATGGTGTTCAGCTCCAGCATGCGGCTCCATCCCGGCAGCCAGCACCCTCTGACCGAGGCCTGCCTGGCCGGCCTGGAGAAGAACCTGGAGCGAGAGCGCCACCCGCAGACGCTCTTCCTGCTGCTGTCTTACTACAGGCTCAAGTGGCGCTCCCTGCAGCCACCGGAGCCGCCTGCAGGGGGCGCCAACACGCCGCCAAACCCCGAGCAGCTGGTGGCCAACAGGTGAGGATGTGCGGCGTGGAGGACCTGGCTGTGAGCTGAGGGCTGGAGACTCTGACCGTGTCCTCCATGTTTTTAGGAAGATCCTGCGGCTGGTCAAGCACACCCTGGCCAGCGTCAGCGGCGTCCGCGACCAGGAGATGGTGCTGCTGGACGAGATGCTGGCGGCGTGCGCTCGGGAGGCTAGCAACAAAAGCCTGGAGCTGATCTTCAGTTCTCATTTGTTCTACCAGAACAGACAGGAGAAGTTCATCAAGAGCCTGGCAGGTGGGTCGCCCCTCCAGAACTCCTCGGGTCCAACCGGGCCTGGTTTAACGCCTCGTTTAGCGCCCGGTTTAGCGCCCTCGTTTAACGCCCGTTTAGCGCCCGGGTTTAACGCCTGGTTTAACGCCCGTTTATCGCTCTGGTTTAACGCCCGGTTTAATGCTCCCGTTTAACGCCCGCTTAATGCCCGCTTAATGCCCGTTTAATGCCCGGTTTAACGCCCGGTTTAACGCCCGGTTTAATGCCCGCTTTTAATGCCCCGTTTATCGCCTGGTTTAACGCCCGTTTAACGCCCGGTTTAACGCCCGGCTTAATGCCCGTTTAACGCCCGGCTTAATGCCCGGCTTAACGCCTCGGTTAACGCCTCGTTTAACGCCCGTTTAACGCCTGTAACTGTTCTCCTACAGATGAGCTGCCCAAGAAGGTGGACAGCATCACCCCCTACACCATGGCTCTCATCTCCAAATACGTCGCTCGGCACCGGCTGAGGGAGACGCGGCTGCTGGACGCCATCGCTGACTTCCTGGTCAGGAAGGCTGAGTACCTGGACAGTAAGGTGAGGGGACCTCTGCAGTGGGCGGGGCCTGTGGACGCCGCGCTCTGACCAGGGTTCCTCTGTGACCAGGTGATCCAGAAGCTGGTGTTCCCCTTCAGCAGGATGAGCTACCGTCCGTCCTCTGAGCAGCAGTTCTTCTCTCGGCTGGAGGAGGTGGTGGAGCTGAAGGCCCTCAGCTCTCCTCTGGCCACCGTCAACATCCTGATGTCTCTGTTCCAGCTGGGACATTTCCCTGGGAGCGTCCTCCACCGCGTCTTCTCCTCCGCCTTCATCAGCAACGTCACCAGTGAGCAAACAGAGACGATCTCTAGGACCTGAGAGGGATAGTGGACATGTCCCACCCTGACAGAGGGATAGTGGACATGTCCCACCCTGACAGAGGGATAGTGGACATGTCCCACCCTGACAGAGGGACAGTGTCCCACCCTGACAGAGGGATAGTGGACATGTCCCACCCTGACAGAGGGACAGTGGACAGTGTCCCGTCCTGTCAGAGGGCAGTGCACATGTCCAACCCTGTCAGAGGGACAGTGGACAGGTCCCACCCTGACAGAGGGACAGTGCACATGTCCCACCCTGATAGAGGGTGTCCCACCCTGACAGAGGGACAGTGTCCCGTCCTGTCAGAGGGACAGTGGACATGTCCCACCCTGACAGAGGGACAATGCACATGTCCCACCCTGACAGAGGGTGTCCCACCCTGACAGAGGGACAGTGTCCCACCCGGACAGAGGGGCAGTGGACATGTCCCACCCTGACAGAGGGGCAGTGGACATGTCCCACCCTGACAGAGGGTGTCCCAGCCTGACAGAGGGACAGTGTCTCAGCCTGGTTTTAATGGGCAGAACCGTTCAACCATCCACCCTGATACCTATTTCTTCATATCATGCATCCAGATTTATTGGTATAGTAGTAAAAACCAGTTCAACCAGTCTAATCCCAGTTTAACCAGTATGCTCTCCTCGTAGATAGTCCTTATGCTCTGATTGTTAGAAGATACCTCTCTCTCCTCGACGCTGCTGTGGAATTGGAGTACCGTGACTACACGGGCCCTCGTCTGCAGGACGCCCATAAGGTGCTGATGTTTGACCACGCCCTCACAGCCGACGAGGTGAACCGCAAGTACAGGTAAGGAGAAGACCCACAGGTCTCCCCCCGTCCTGGACATTACTCCAAAAACCTGTAGACTATGGGCTCAAAGGGGGCAGTGGTGCTGGGATCAAGGCGGCTGTGTTTCTGGGATCAAATGGGGCAGTGGTTTCTGGGATCAAAGGGGGCAGTGGTTTCTGGGATCAAATGGGGCAGTGGTTTCTGGGATCAAAGGGGGCAGTGGTTTCTGGGATCAAGGGGGCTGTGGTTTCTGGGATCAAAGGCTGTGGTTTCTGGGATCAAATGGGGCAGTGGTTCTGGGATCAAAGGGGGCAGTGGTTTCTGGGATCCAAGGGGGGCTGTGGTTTCTGGGATCCAAGGGGGGCTGTGGTTTCTGGGATCAAATGGGGCAGTGGTTCTGGGATCAAAGGGGGCTGTGGTTTCTGGGATCCAAGGGGGCTGTGGTTTCTGGGATCAAAGGGGGCTGTGGTTTCTGGGATCCAAGGGGGGCTGTGGTTCTGGGGATCCAAGGGGGCTGTGGTTCTGGGATCCAAGGGGGGCTGTGGTTTCTGGGATCCAAGGGGGCTGTGGTTTCTGGGATCAAAGGGGCTGTGGCTTCTGGGATCCAAGGGGGCTGTGGTTTCTGGGATCAAAGGGGGCTGTGGTTTCTGGGATCAAAGGGGCTGTGGTTTCTGGGATCAAAGGGGGGCTGTGGTTTCTGGGATCCAAGGGGCTGTGGTTTCTGGGATCAAATGGGGGCTGTGGTTTCTGGGATCAAATGGGGGGCTGTGGTTTCCTGGGATCAAATGGGGGCTGTGGTTTCTGGGATCCAAGGGGCTGTGGTTTCTGGGATCCAAATGGGGCGGTGGTTTCTGGGATCAAATGGGGGCTGTGGTTTCTGGGATCCAAGGGGGCTGTGGTTTCTGGGATCAAAGGGGCTGTGGTTTCTGGGATCAAAGGGGGGCTGTGGTTTCTGGGATCAAAGGGGGCTGTGGTTTCTGGGATCAAATGGGGCTGTGGTTTCTGGGATCAAATGGGGGCTGTGGTTTCTGGGATCAAAGGGGCTGTGGTTTCTGGGATCAAAGGGAGGCTGTGGTTTCTGGGATCCAAGGGAGGCTGTGGTTTCTGGGATCCAAGGGGGGCTGTGGTTTCTGGGATCCAAGGGGGCTGTGGTTTCTGGGATCCAAGGGGGGGCTGTGGTTTCTGGGATCCAAGGGGGCTGTGGTTTCTGGGATCCAAGGGGCTGTGGTTTCTGGGATCCAAGGGGGCTGTGGTTTCTGGGATCCAAGGGGCTGTGGTTTCTGGGATCCAAGGGGGCTGTGGTTTCTGGGATCCAAATGGGGCTGTGGTTTCTGGGATCCTGTAAAAGGGGGCTGTGGTTTCTGGGATCAAAGGGGCTGTGGTTTCTGGGATCAAAGGGGCTGTGGTTTCTGGGATCAAGGGGTGTGGTTTCTGGGATCAAAGGCCGTGGTTTCTGGGATCAAAGGGGCTGTGGTTTCTGGGATCAAGGGGTCGGGTTTCTGGGATCAAAGGGGGCATGGTTCTGGGTGTAATTGGAGGTGTGCTGCTAGGATCAACGGGGACATAAACCTGGGGCTAAAGGGAGTGTGAGACTGAAATAAGAGATCAGATCAAACGGATGTAATGAACTGATCAAAGGGGGTGGTGTCATGATCAAAGGGGCAGAGCCTGTACTTGAAGCTCCCCTCATGTGCTTTGGTTCCTGCCCAGCTCCGCCCACCCAAAGATCATAGTTATGTTTTGATTGTAGTAAACTGTTGCTTAATTGTGTTTTTCTGATGTTCTGATTGGATCCTTTTGATGTCAGTTATAAAGGTCTGGTGGCTGAAGCCCTGCGGCAGCTTTTGGGAGAGCAGAGCTTCAACCAGGATGAGGTGCTGCCCCCTGGATACCACACAGGTACTACAGTGCTCATTATTAGATCCCAGCACAGTACTACACACAGTTCTGCTGGTACTTCAGCACTATGCTCAGGTACTATATGGTTCTGTGGCCAGAAAGACCCCCCCCGTAGCTCAGACCTGCTGCTCCACTCTCAGCTGGATGAAAGATCTCAGCTGGACTCCATCCTCTGCTGCAGACATCAGGGACCTGCTGCAGGTCCGCAGGTCAGCGGGGTTTCCATGGTGACCTGTAGGAGCTTCAGGCCAGAACTATGATTAACTGGGAACTGGGGAACAAACTGAGAGGTCTGCGCCACCACAGACCACAGCAGAACAAACCAGAACTTCTGACAGTGATCCAAAACCATCTGCAGGACAACCGAGGAGCGATCCGGTATGGATCCTGAGCGGTTCTGGAGCGGCCCAGGCCAGAACCCAGGGGGAACCCTGAGGGATCTGTGGGATTGTGCAGAGTTTGCTGAGCTGGTCAGAAAGGTTCTGGACCTCAGGAGGTCTAAGGCGGTCTGTACCGGCCGGTTCTACGTAGGGCATCCTGGCTTCTACAGAACCTCCTCTGACCCGTGGTTTCTGTTTCCTCCTGCAGACTTCATCTTATGGTTGGACAGTTCTGGGAGGGTTCTGCCCATCAGGTCCGGACCCTGCGTCCCTCCTCCCTGCATCGCCGTCACAGTCAAGCCCGGGGCTGGACCAGTTACCACGGAAACGGCGGTGGAGGACGGTAGCGAGCCGCCCGCTGCGGCTGCCGAAGGAGGGGGCGGAGCTACAGAGGACAGGCCCTTCAGGGCTCACCGCATGTGCAGCATAGGGGGGGCTCCAGCACCCGCAGAGGAGCCCCGCGCCGGCACCAACGGCGGGGCCCTGGACTACGGCCCCTACTTCATCCCTGCAGCTCAGTACTACTCAGGTCTGGCCAAGGAGCAGTCTGTAGAGAGCCAGGACAGCTCCACGCTAAGCAGCCCTCCCTCCGATGGCCTGGCCCCGCCCCAGGCACCTCCAGGGGCCCTGGCCCCCGACTCCCTCTTCCAGTTTTCCATTGGGAAGATCTTGGAGGATGAGGGGCCCGCAGCGGCCCCAGAGGTCCAGCAGACGGACTGCGAGGCGGCCGGCTTTGGAGCCGAAAGGGGGGCCGCCCCCGACGAGGACGGTCCAGAAGGGCCCCGGCCAGAGCAGAGGCAGATCCGCAGGTCAGTGTCCCCTCGGTAAGCGGCCCCCGCAGAACCGGAGCGCCCCTCTAAACCCCGCTGTCCTCTGAGCAGGGTCGTCATGTCCGTTAACGACAAGTGGCACTACTGCCACAACTCGGAGGTCCTGGTGGGCTCCAGGGCCATGAGGGACCGACACCTGCAACTGCTGGGCTACATCATCCTGCAGGTCAGTCCAAAGAGCAATCAGAACCTGGGTCGGGTCAGAACCAGAACCCTGCTACTCAGCAGAAGTTACTATTCTATTCAGCTTATTTCTATGCTCCGCTCCCTTCATGTGACTTCATAGATCCAGATCAACCAGATGGTCCCGTCATTGACTGCAGCAATCCCTCACAGCAGGTAGAGGTTCAGAGAGGACCGACCCAGTTCCTTAGGCCAGGCTAATGTTAGCTTAGCATCAGCTCAGTAACAAAGGGGATTTCATCATGCTTCTGCTCTGCTGTCAGTCAGATTCGACCCACAGCGCCCTCTGCTGTTCTGGATCAGAACATAAATGCTCTGAAAACCTCAGAACCTAAACAATGGAACCACAAAGTAGCTCCACAATGTTCTAAATGTTGGACTAGAACCGGGCCTTTCTAGCGGTTCAGTGGGACCCTGTGGGGTGGTGGTGCCGTTCTGTTCTGGACTGGATGTGACCCACTGTCTCTTTTGTCCTCCCTCAGCTGCCGTACCATGAGCTGGAGAAGCTGAACGGCATCGAGGAAGTGAAGCAGTACCTGCACCAGAAGCTGCTGGACGTCCCATTATGACCTCGCCGAGGGGGCGGGGCCAGATCCGTCAGAACGCGTCTCAGTGGACCTGCTCAAGACTTCCTGTCTGCAAGGAGCAGCTCAGCCACTCTGATTGGTTACTGTGGCTTCCCCAGGTGGACTCTGATTGGCGGCCGAGGGCGGCCACCGTGAGCTCTGATTGGCTGCCATGGTGAGCTCTGATTGGCTGCCATGGTGGACCCTGATTGGCTGCCATGGTGAGCTCTGATTGGCTGCCATGGTGGACTCTGATTCCCATCAGGCTTTGCGGCAGCCTGCAGGTGTGAGTGAATGTAATGGGGTTCTGAGGGCAGGGTTTCATTTTCTTGTGTATCCATGGTAACTGTGATGCATGAGGGACTGTTTTAAGCATGTGCCAAAGGTGGGAGGAGTCAGAGTATTTATTTGTGTATCTGGGAGGACGGACAGAAGGTTGTTTATATTCTCTTATCAGCTGAAATGTCTATAAAAGCTGAAACCAGCTGCAGCGGCTCCATTTCTTTACTTCTTCTTCTGCAGCAGCAGGGCTGATATTTCTCTCCAGGATGGAGTCACAGCCAAACAGGAACAGACCAGATGAAGCTACTATGAGAAAAAGCAGAGAGAGCAGAACGTTAGAGATTGAACTAACAGATTCTGCAGAGTGGGAGAATAGAGATAGAATGAAGCAGAATGATGAAAAAAGGGGTCCCTATGTCCTCCAGCAGTCTAAGCCTATAGCAGCAGAACTATAGAGATAGAATAGAAGCAGAATGATGAAAAAAGGGGTCCCTTTATGTCCTCCAGCAGTCTAAAGGCCAGAAATCAAAGAATCCAGTTTAGTGCCCGGTGCCACAGAAAATGGTGCCATAAGCTACGTGCTCACACTGCAGCCTACAGTGACCCAAATCCAATTTTTTGGCCCACATGCAACCTGGATGTGATCTTTTTCGTGACAGTCTAAACAACTCAGATCGGATTTTCCCAGGCTGCCTGGCTCTTAGGTCCTAACCGATAAGGATCTGATCTTTTAAATGCGACCTGTGTCTGAGCGGCCAGGTCGCATTCATCCGACGTGAACGCCATTAATACCTGACAAAGGTCACTATTCTCAAACCTGTCAAAACACAGACAGACAGCTGCTTCTGCAAGAACGCCACAACAGCCATGGCGGACGATGATGCAGAGAGCAGTATTTATGTTTAATCATCTTGAAAAAAGATTGAGGTTTTATGGTTGGAAAAGATCACTAGATGCGCTCGGGCGCTACTATCCATGCTTTCACTTCCATAAACACAGGGCAGGCTGGCTCTGTGACATCATTAAGGCCCCTCTACTGGCGCATGTGGGATATTTTCATTGTATGACTGCAGTTCACACAGGAGGAATCGCCGATACAAGTCGCATATATTTGCAAATGCGAACGACAGAAACAAAAAAAATCGGATTTCTCAAGCAAAAATTGGTATTGAGCATCAAAGGGCATTTAGGAGGTGGTGGCGTTTACGCTGATTGAGAGTCAATGGGGCTGATTTTTCCTGCAGGGGAACGAAGCGTAGCTCTGAGAATATAGAGCCCAGGTCTATTTTTAGTGGGACTAAGCAGCAATTCAGCAGCACTTCAATTTCATGGGTCTGACAGGAAGAGAGACAAAAGTAAAACACATCGCTTTGGGGATCCTGCAGCTTAGCTAATAGATAAGTAGCCCAGGATAACCTGAGCCTCTCCAATTATTTATGTCACTAAATACTGTCAGATTTAGATTATGGTATATTACTTTAGTCCAAACATCCTTTCATTTGTTCATCCACTGATGATGAGGATGATTGTTGACATGATGGACTGATGGTTTCCTATCAACATTTGTAACTCAGCTCTTTGAGCCTCATCCTTCCTGTCCCCCTGGCAGCGGACTCTGAGCTGCTTCCTGTCCCCCTGGCAGCGGACTCTGAGCTGCTTCCTGTCCCCCTGGCAGCGGACTCTGAGCTCCTTCCTGTCCCCCTGGCAGCGGACTCTGAGCTGCTTTCTGTCCCCCTGGCAGCGGACTCTGAGCTGCTTCCTGTCCCCCCTGGCAGCGGGCACTCTGAGCTCCTTCCCTGTCCCCCTGGCAGCGGGACTCTGAGCTGCTTTCTGTCCCCCTGGCAGCCGAACTCTGAGCTCCTTCCTGTCCCCCTGGCAGCGGACTCTGAGCTCCTTCCTGTCCCCCTGGCAGCGGACTCAGAGCTCCCTTCCTGTCCCCCTGGCAGCAGGACTCTGAGCTCAGCCTTCCCTGTCCCCCTGGCAGCGGACTCTGAGCTGCTTCCTGTCCCCCTGGCAGCGGACTCCTGAGCTCCTTCCTGTCCCCCTGGCAGCGGACTCACTGAGCTCCACCTTCCTGTCCCCCCCTGGCAGCGGACTCTGAGCTGCTCCCTGTCCCCCTGGCAGCGGACTCTGAGCTGCTCCCTGTCCCCCTGGCAGCGGACTCTGAGCTGCTTCCTGTGTCCCTGGCAGCGGACTCTGAGCTGCTTCCTGTCCCCCTGGCAGCGGACTCTGAGCTCCTTCCTGTCCCCTGGCAGCGGACTCCTGAGCTCCTTCCTGTCCCCCTGGCAGCGGACTCCTGAGCTGCTTCCTGTCCCCCTGGCAGCTGCAGACTCTGAGGCTGCTTCTTCTTCGCTGTCCCCCTGGCAGCGGACTGCCTGAGCTGCTTTCTGTCCCCCTGGCAGCGGACTCTGAGCTGCTTTCTGTCCCCCTGGCAGCGGACTCTGAGCTGCCCTTCCTGTCCCCCTGGCAGCGGACTCTGAGCTGCTTTCTGTCCCCCTGGCAGCGAACTCTGAGCTCCTTCCTGTCCCCCTGGCAGCGGACTCTGAGCTGCTTTCTGTCCCCCTGGCAGCGGACTCTGAGCTCCTTCCTGTCCCCCTGGCAGCGGACTCTGAGCTGCTTTCTGTCCCCCTGGCAGCGGACTCTGAGCTCCTTCCTGTCCCCCTGGCAGCGGACTCTGAGCTCCTTCCTGTCCCCCTGGCAGCGGACTCTGAGCTCCTTCCTGTCCCCCTGGCAGCGGACTCTGAGCTGCTTTCTGTCCCCCTGGCAGCGGACTCTGAGCTGCTTCCTGTCCCCCTGGCAGCGGACTCTGAGCTGCTTCCTGTCCCCCTGGCAGCGGACTCTGAGCTGCTTCCTGTCCCCCTGGCAGCGGACTCTGAGCTCCTTCCTGTCCCCCTGGCAGCGGACTCTGAGCTGCTTCCTGTCCCCCTGGCAGCGGACTCTGAGCTGCTTCCTGTCCCCCTGGCAGCGGACTCTGAGCTGCTTTCTGTCCCCCTGGCAGCGGACTCTGAGCTGCTTTCTGTCCCTGGCAGCGGACTCTGAGCTGCTTTCCTGTCCCCCTGGCAGCGGACTCTGAGCTGCTTCCTGTCCCCCTGGCAGCGGACTCTGAGCTCCTTCCTGTCCCCCTGGCAGCGGACTCTGAGCTCCTTCCTGTCCCCCTGGCAGCGGACTCTGAGCTCCTTCCTGTCCCCCTGGCAGCGGACTCTGAGCTCCTTCCTGTCCCCCTGGCAGCGGACTCTGAGCTGCTTCCTGTCCCCCTGGCAGCGGACTCTGAGCTGCTTCCTGTCCCCCTGGCAGCGGACTCTGAGCTCCTTCCTGTCCCCCTGGCAGCGGACTCTGAGCTCCTTCCTGTCCCCCTGGCAGCGGACTCTGAGCTGCTTCCTGTCCCCCTGGCAGCGGACTCTGAGCTGCTTCCTGTCCCCCTGGCAGCGGACTCTGAGCTGCTTCCTGTCCCCCTGGCAGCGGACTCTGAGCTGCTTCCCTGTCCCCCTGGCAGCGGACTCTGAGCTGCTTTCTGTCCCCCTGGCAGCGGACTCTGAGCTGCTTTCTGTCCCCCTGGCAGCGGACTCTGAGCTGCTTCCTGTCCCCCTGTCCCCCTGGCAGCGGACTCTGAGCTGCTTCCTGTCCCCCTGGCAGCGGACTCTGAGCTCCTTCCTGTCCCCCTGGCAGCGGACTCTGAGCTCCTTCCTGTCCCCCTGGCAGCGGACTCTGAGCTGCTTCCTGTCCCCCTGGCAGCGGACTCTGAGCTGCTTCCTGTCCCCCTGGACTCTGAGGACCACCCAGGCTACCTCAGAACCATCGTATCCCTAACCCACTTGGTCTCAGTTAAATGCTGCTGTGATGTCACCATGATGTCACACAATGAAACCAGACAGTTTGGAAAAAGTGCATTTATTTTCGTTTCTCCTTTCCTGACTCCTCCCCCAGGGGTGACAGACTCCGCCCCCTCCTCTGGATATGTAGGAACCCCTCCCCCTTCCCAGGTTAATAAACAAACAGGAAGTTGTAATTGACTAAAAAGCGTCCGTCAGATAAAGACCAACAGTCGACCGAAACGGAAACGCGTGTAACAAAATGCTCCGCCCACTAAGGACGGCGCGGCCTCTCGTTGGTAAGCCTGGATGATTGGCAGGACAGGGGGCGTGGCCTGCACAGCCGGTCCTCTTCGACAGGAAGGAGGGGCCGAGCTAATCCGAGTCCAACTCACTAGATTCCTCGGAGGAGGACTGATCGTCGTCATCCTCCTCCTCATCATCGTTCTGCACACAGAAACAGAAAGAACACGAAAAGGTCGCCATGGTAACCAAATCTTCATAGTTCCCTTGGTTCTACGTGGGCAGAGCTTATAGGGGTTAGCATTAGCATCACCTCATCTTCGTCCTCGCTGTCGGTGCTTCCTGATGTTTCATCATCTTCATCAGAGTCCGAGGAGTTGCTCTTCTCCTCCTCTTCATCAGAGTCAGACATGTCCTTCTGAAGAGTCAGCAAACACTCAGAAGCTGCCTGATCTCCTGACAGACGTTACCCAGGGTTCACAGCGTCCTACCTTAGCGCGGTACGCCATGGCCCTCCTACCCACTCCGACCCCTGGATTCACCGCTCTTGAGCCTCCTGCCTTCCCCTTGGCTGTTACGTGGACCTTAGCCACGGGACTGCTGGTGGCCTTGGTGGTGCTGCGCCGTTTCTGCCAACAAGAGACAAGTTGAATAGCACCAGGCGACCTGAGGGGACAGGAAAGGCGAGCCCAGGAGGGCGGTCTAGACCCGGGCGGTCTGGACCCAGGCGGACTCACCGAGGAGGAGAACTCCTTGTAGATGGCTCGATCCTGAGGGGAAAGCGACTGAGGGACCAGGAGAAGCCAGTCAGACAGAAGGCCAGCCGTGACATCACTCCCTATTTACTCTCCCATTGGCTCACCTTAACCCAGGCCTCCAGTTCCACCTTGTACTCCACCTGCTGCTCCTCAACCAGCTTCTTGTACTTGTCCTTCTGACTCTGGCTCAGCTTCTGCCACCTTTTCCCGATCTCCACCATGCGCTCCTTCAGGCTGAAGTGGTTCAGCTCTCCGTTTGTCAGCAGCTCCTGGGAGAACATCTGATACCCGCTCCTGTGGGTCAGAGTTTGGTGGTCTGTAGAACCTGCCTGGAACCGACCCACTAAGCCAAGTATTAGAACGAAAAGGTCAAACTCACACTGGGGGCTTCTTGGGTTCCCCATCAAACTTGGGTTTCCTCTGACCTGCAGCCGGTGTTCGCATCTCCAACAGCTCCCTCTGCAGGACACCAAGAGTCAGTGCAACTCACCACCACTAGAGTGGAGCACAGAGGTGGAGAGAGTGGAGGAGCAGGCCAAACTCCCCCAGACTGGAGACTATACCTTTAGCCTGCAGTACTGACGATACACTGCTTAGCACTGCAATCTGACTATAAACTGCTTTAGTGCAATAGCTGACGACAAACTGCTTTAGCACTACGGCTGACTACAAACCGCTTTAGCACGCAATACGCCGATCTACAACCGCTTAGCACTACATACGCTGACGACAAACCGTTTTAGCACCGCATACGCCATCTACAACCGTTTTTGAAGCACTGCAATACGCTGACGCACAAACCGCTTTTAGCACCGCGTATACGCTGATCTACGTAAACTGCTTTTAGCACTGCATACGCTGGACGACAAAACTGCTTTAGCACTGCAATGGACTAATAAACCGCTTTAGCACTGCTATACTGACGACAAACCGCTTTAGCACCGCGACACGCTTCGACGCACAAACCGCTTTTAGCACCGCGACACGCTGGATCTAATAAACCGTTTTAGCACCGCGACACGCTGATCTACAAACCGTTTTAGCACGCAATACGCTGACGACAACCAAATGCTTTTAGGCACCGCGACACGCTGACGCATAAACTGCTTTAGCACTGCGACATACGCTGACGACAAACTGCTTTAGCACTGCGATACGCTGACGACACAAACCGCTTTAGCACTGCATACGCTGACGACAAACTGCTTTAGCACTGCAATACGCTGAAGACAAACTGCTTTAGCACTGCAATACGCTGACGACAAACTGCTTTAGCACGGCAATACGCTGACGACAAACTGCTTTAGCACTGCAATACGCTGACGATAAACTGCTTTAGAACGGCAATACGCTGACGACAAACTGCTTTACCACGGCGATACGCTGACGATAAACTGCTTTAGCACTGCAATACGCTGACGACAAACTGCTTTAGAACGGCAATACGCTGACGATAAACTGCTTTAGCACGGCGATACGCTGACGACAACCAGCTTTAGCAATGCGATACGCTGACGATAAACTGCTTTGCTAGCACTGCAATACGCTGAAGACAAACTGCTTTAGCACTGCGATACGCTGACGACAAACTGCTTTAGCACTGCGATACGCTGACGACAAACTGCTTTAGCACTGCGATACGCTGACGACAAACTGCTTTAGCACTGCGATACGCTGACGACAAACTGCTTTAGCACTGCGATACGCTGACGACAAACTGCTTTAGCACCGCTACACGCCGGATCTAATAGAACCGCTTTTAGCACCGCGATACCGCTGACTAATAAACTGCTTTAGCACTGGCGCATATCACGACTACGAACCGCTTTTTAGCACTGCTACATTGATCTATTGCAAACTGCTTTAGCACTGCAATACGCTGAAGATAAACTGCTTTAGCACTGCAATACGCTGACGACAAA
>JAGKQL010000057.1:3168789-3198710 GCA_018398635.1 Cyprinodon brontotheroides
ACTACTACTACTACTAGTGGCTACATCTAACGGTACATACTACTAGTGGCTACATCTAACAGTACTACTACTACTACTACTACTAGTGGCTACATCTAACGGTACATACTACTAGCAGCCACACCGAACGGTACATACTGGTACCAGCGACTACCCCAAACTGCACTACTTCTAGCTGCTATGTACTACCACACCCACTACTAGTGGGTACATCTGATGGTACATACTACTGCACCCGCTACTAGTGTGTACTACACCAACTACTACAGTCAGTACTACAGTTTTTTAAAGAGACGGTCCTTCCAGACCCGTTCCGTGACCCCTCTGTCTCCCTGTCTCCTACAGGACCTACTTTGCGGGCCAGGAGCAGCAGGTCCGCCTCATCTACCAGGGCCAACTCCTACAGGACGACGCTCAGACGCTGGCCTCTCTGAACCTGGTCCATAACTGCGTCCTGCACTGCCATATCTCCCAGAGCGCCGGCCAGGGGGCCGTGGGGGGCCCGCGGCCCGGGGACCAGGTGCAGGTGGCTCTGAACGTAGGCAGCCTGATGGTTCCACTGCTGGTCCTGATGCTCTCGGTGCTGTGGTACTGTCAGATTCAGTACCGGCAGTTCTTCACCGCCCCGGCCACTGCCTCCCTGGTCGGCATCACCATCTTCCTCAGCCTGGTGGCCTTTGGCGTCTACCGGCGATAGCTGCTCTCTGATTGGCTGGTAGATTGAGGTTCTGTTGCCATGGAGACTTTGATTTTTATATTTTTAGATTTGTTTCTCATCACTGTGCCTATTGGAGGAAGTGGGCCTGTTTGTGTAAAGGATCTCAGCTTCTGATCAGATTAAACCGCTAATTTATCTGTTGCGTCTGTTTGTCTCTGAAAGGAAACACCCAACATTTACATCCCATGGTAAAACCTGACCACAAGACCCGACAATAACACCCAAAATTTACACCCGACTGTAAAACCTGACAGCAAGGCTCAACAATAACACCCAACATTCCTCCTGACGGCAAGACCCGACAATAACAACCAACATTTACACCCGATGGTAAAACCTGACTACAAGACCCAATAACACCCAAATACCCGACACCCAACATTCCTCCTGACTACAAGACCCGACAATAACATCTAACGGCAAGACCCGACAATAACAACCAACATTTACACCAGATGGTAAAACCTGACCACAAGACCCGACAATAACACCCGGAGGTGTGTAGAGGGATTCTCTCAACTGGCTGCCCCGCTTCATCTCCTTGTTTGCAGCAGCAAAGAGTGCCGAGCTGGGCTGAAAAGGAGCATTTAGGGCCAGGCGCTCTTGGACTTCTAAAACAGAAGGAAGGCACGTGGAGATCAGATGGTGGAGTTCTTCAGTTTCTTCTCCCAGAGAGTTTAAAAACAAAGGTGTTGCAGAAGCTTCATCAACAGCATGGCCACCAGGGGGTCGAGAGGACGATTAATGTGGTGAAGCAGAGGTGCTTCTAGCCAGGAGTGGATAAAGATGTAAAGGATTGGTGCCAGCAGTGTGAGAGGTGTACCCTTGCTAAGAACACCCAGCCAAGAGTTTGAGCGCCTATGGGTCACCTTCTTGCTCCAAGACCAGATCAGCTGTTGGCCTTTGATTTTACACTTCTGGAATCAGCCCATGATGGTGATGGTGAGGACAGATATATTGTCGAAGTTCACCCAAGCAGTCCCCACTCGTGATCAGAAAGCAACAACGTCCTGGGTCCTGGTTCGTGAGTGGTGTTACCGTTCTGGAGTGCTGGCCCGTATCCACTCTGACCGGGGGAGGAATTTTGAAGGTGTCCTGGTACGACAGTTATGTGAGTTGTACTGAGTTCAGAAGAGTCGCACCATGCCGTACCATCCACAGGGAAATGGACAATGTGGACGGTTCATTCGAACTATGTTCAATCTGCTTCGCTCCCTACGGCCAGACAAAGTTGCGAGGACAACAGGTTCAGGTGGTGTTTATTCAATTGCCCCAGTTCATAAGCTTCACTTTGTTAGACAAGTGCATTGTACCTCAGTCACCTTCAGAGACCTTCTATGATGGTTGGCCACAAAGGGCACCAGAGGAGAACACTGAGGATGATGTGGAGTCTGGATCTTTGCAGGCAGTGATTCATCCATGACTTTGGTACCAGAACCACCAGAAATCCTTTCAGTTCGGACGCCTGTTGAAGCACCACCATATTTGCAAACTCTCAAAGCAGTAGAGCTGGATCTAGAACAGGGGTGGGTAATTCCAGTTCCTGAGGGCCAGTATCCTGCAACTTTTAGATGTGACTCTGGTTCAACACACCTGAATCAAGTAATTAGATTATTGAGAGGACTGAAGGAACTGACTGCATACTGAGGAGGCAAGTCAGCCCTTTGATTCAGGTGTGTTGAACCAGAGTCACATCTAAAACTTGCAGGATACCGGCCCTCAGGAACTGGAATTGCCCACCCCTGATCTAGAAGATCTACTCATAAAACTGCTGGGAAAGACTTAAATCTCCATCGTCACCCAGGCCCTTGAAAGCATCACTGTCCCATCCCCCCCCTCGCTTCTTTTTACAGCGTCGTTGGGCTCATTAGCGTAGCTAGGCACCAGGTGTGCCTGGCAAGCTAGGAGAGTCAGGTCCATGGTGGCGTGCAGTCGGATCAGCGTTGGCGCCGTGCTCGTTGCGCTGCTGCACCAGCATTTCCCCCAGATCCTGGATGTTGGTGCTGCTGGATGGATTTTTGGGGGGTTTCTCTGCAGTGTCTGAATGTACCCGGTTCTGTGGCTGATAAATTGCTGCTGTTATGTAATGCTCTCACCTAGGTGTATTTTTTAGATGCTCTTGGCTAATAGGCTAATAGTTTTCCTCTAGAGCTGCGGTTGTAGTGCAGAGCCAGAAGGACAGTTCACTATTTTGCTGAATTAGCTGATTTGCCATAGCTCTACAGGACTGGGATGACGCAATGCGAGATTTGTTTTCTTTCGTTTAACGTTATTTTTCGTCATTATCGTGTGTTGCCACTGATTTGTTTTGTGGTGTATTCCTAAAGTCTCAGATGTCTTCTAGTGGTGTCACGGGTTCCTGTGCCTTATTGAGTTTAAATTAGAATAATAAAGTTTATTTTTAATTGTAAAAGAATGTATAAATAAAATATATTTTGTGTACTATTTCTGTTTCATCAGTCTAAGCCAGACCTCCCTCTGTACCTTTAATTGGGAGACCCTAAGGTACTTGGTGTTATCTTTAGAGGTCTACCAGTTTGCTCTAGGACCAGGTCCTCTGTCCCAATCCGGGTTCTTCCCCCGTGCTACACCTGAGGAGACATCTTAGTGCTCCTCTGCTGTTGAAGATGACTCTGATCGGACATCTTGGTACCATGGCAACGATTTGACCAACATGGGAGCAGAAATATCTCTATAATGAAATATGCTTGATTTTTCCTTCTTATCGCTCCACTTTATGCTGGCCTTGACTTTCTTAGACTTAAACGACCTTTATTGCCATTTTGTACACAGAGTGTAAACAAAAGACAGTAAATGAGCAGCAGCTTAGCAGTGAAACTAACATTTCCTAAGGTGCAGCATAAACAGTGTGGGAGAAAAACATGGAGCAAAGACGCAATGATCGGATTCCGGGTATGACCGCAAGGTAGAAGGTGGCGTTCGACACTGCTCCTGACCAAAATCCTGAAAATTCCCTTTTAAAAATGACTGGACGCTAGAACAACGATAACTAAGTTTGAGTTGGATGAAACTATGCCAGGCCCTGGAAGACCGAACAAAGATAGGTCAGAAACAACTACGCAATCCAAGCTGATGGACTACGGCTCACTAAATGTGGAGCTTAGCAAACGAGGCTAGCAAAAACGCATGATAAAGGACTAGCAGCTAACCGCGGCGAAATGAACAACAGTGACACTGCAGATATACTTGGAGCGATAAAGAACTTAAAATCTGAGATTTCTGGAAGGTTTGATAGTGTGACAGCTATAGAGGCAGGGAGGAAAGAAGTGGGTGAAGGTATGAAACGTTTATCCACAATGGAAGACGAACAAATGTCGCTATTTAACAAAGTTAAGAGCTTGGAGGAAACAAAGAAGCTAATGGAGCAAAAATTAGCCGACATGGAAACCAGATCTGGCCTTAGCAACCTTAGATTGGTGAATCTCCCCGATGGCTCCGATGCCTGTGGATGTTTGGAAAGCTGGTTACCAGACGTGTTGGAGTTGTTTCCTCTGAGAAATTCCCTGATTCTGGAAAGCGCTCATCGCGTTGGCCCAAAAGGAATGCAGAAGCACCCCAAGAACTGTAATCATGCGGTTCCTTAACTATAAACAAAAGGATATGATATTCAAAGCATCTAAAGCAAAAATGGATATCCTCTAAAAAAACCAACGGGTGAGTCTTAGATGGACGCCGCTACGGAGATCCACAAGCAGCGCAAGCAATACGACGCAGTCCGCAAACACCTCCGCGAGCTCGGGCTGAGGCACGGCATCACCCCTGCTGGTGCCAACGCACCGAGGGGAAACGTTCAGGTTCAGAACACCAGCAGAGGTTCAAGTTCATTGATGGGATTCAGAAGAGACAGATCAGATTTTTGGTTAGATCATTATTACGTTTACACTGTATAAAGTGAAGTTACACTCTATTATACTTTTTACTATATATACCATAAACTTCTATATTCACTATTAGGTGAAGATGTTCTACTTCTGTTATAAATCCTATAGTGCACTGCAAATGAATGGGGATAACTGGACTGCTGGAAAGGCAGGAGAAGGTCAGGTTCAAATATTTATTTTTATTTGTTGGTGGAGGTTGGGAAATAAGAGACTAGATCATAAGGATCTATAGATCTTTATGGTTGGGGGGTCTGACCTTTTGGTTTGGAACGGGGCTTTGTTTGTTCCAGTAGTGCAGTGATTGTGGATGTTAGTTAGTTTTTCTATTGTTTTTGTTGCCCCTCTGGGTTATATGGGCAGAAATATCGCATCAGTGTCCTTTAAAATGACATGATGCAAAGTACGGAAATGAAATGCTGGAACTAAACATGTTCCAGCAGTTGCAGGATGTGTCTCCAGCATATGCTGGAGACACATCCTGCAACTGTAGAGGCTTACAAAAAAACAAAAATATTAAGCAAGTCATGAACAAATTTAAAGATCTAAACTAAAAGAATTTCCTTCTGACAGAGGAGGATAGTTTGAAGGTGCTCAGAAGGTGGCAGAGGATAAATATAACTCCATTTCCACCAAGAGCCAGGGCAGTAATGACCCTAAGCCTGTTCCCTTTCAGCCGACCAATGGTATTAAAGACGGCTCCATCTTTCAACAAACTGAACCTAGTAAATGTGTTTGGTCCTAATTCTGACGTTTTCTATACCAACTTCTTTCTTGCCCTTTCATGGCTGACAGGAAACCATTATAGGGGCGATTGGAACTGTTGAGGCCCCCTCCCTTCTGGAGCTGACCGGGCACCAATCAGAGGTAGAGGAACAATACGGCATTTCATGACTGAATTAAATTAATAGATCTATGGAGACATTTAAAACCTACTGAAACAATCGTGTCATTAAAAAACATTTAGAACATTTTCTGACTTCAAAAGAATTACTTTCAAATATAACTGATTGTTGCTACCATAGCGTTCTATTAGCAGATCAAGCTCCCTGTCATTTATTATACAGTCCTGCCTAAAGTTCTGAGAATGATTCAATGTTAATATTTCCAAAGTCTACTGCTTTCAGTTTTGCCAACAGCAATCTGCATATAGTGTCCAGAATGTTCTAAAAAGAGTGATCAGCAATAGCAACAGTGTTGCAAAGTCAATAATTGCCTAGAAAATGAACTTTATCTCCAAAACACATTTCATGGTGATTGCAGCGCTGCCTTAAAGGAGCAGCTACCATGGTTCCAGTGATTGGGTCCATTAACAGGTGTGGGTGGTGATGAGGACAGGGCTGCAGATCAATCTGTCAGGATTCAGTCAGAATGACGCAACAGAGGCTGCTGCTCGGCATCATTGGTTCTCTGCTGTGAACCATGGTTATCTCTAAAGAAACACCTGCAGTCATCATTGCACTGCAACAACTAAATGGCCATTCTGGAAAGAGAATGGCAGCTAGAGAGATTGCACCTCAGTCAGCAATCTATGGCATCATCAGGAACTTCAAGGAGAGAGGTTCCATTGCTGCCAAAAAGGCTCCAGGGCGCCAAGAAAGACCAGCGAGCGCCAGGACCATCTCTGAAAAGAGTTTCAGCTGCGGGATGGGGCTGCCAGCGGTGCAGAGCTTGCTTTCAGGGAATGGCAGCAGGCGAGGTGTGAGGTGCATCTGCACTGTGAGGCGAGGAGACTCTTGGGCAAGGCCTGATGGCTTCCATAGAGACCGTTATAAAGCATTTAGAAAACAATAAGTCTTATCTTCCAGATATTTCTGGAGGCATATTGTAATGGTGGCCTACCCAAATCTATGATAAATGCTTTGATTAGAACTATTAGCTCCTACTTTAATGCCAGGGATGTCCCTCAATGGGAGGACATGGAATCACTAAGTCCACCATTACCTGTCTTTAACTTTATCTTTATTGTTGTCATTGTCACAAAGAACAACGAAAAAAAAAAAAAATAATATATAAAAAAAAATATGTATATGTCATATATCGGATTCAATCTAATTCTAAGCTAATTCTATTGTGATCAAAATATGGTACGACGTAAAGAAGTTCACAGAAGAACCAGTTACACTTTCACAGTTTACTCTATTTGATATATGGCAAAAATATTGCTGGAAAAAACCCAAAACGCACTAATCTGGAAGCATCACTGTTTAGGTTTTACTTATTGTAATATCTAATGTCTTTCCCTCAGTCATATATTTATTCTTAATCTTATAATATTATTATATATTATTTTTGTGAGACCATTTAAAGTAAAAAGGGATTAATGATGGTGGGATGGGCACCAAAGAACCTCTTAACCAGTTAAACCAGTATGGATCTTTGGACGGATGGGAGGTGAATGTTTTATGCTTCTAGATGTGACTTAATATGAGGAATAAAGAAAAGCAGATAAATGAAGCGATAATGCAGAAGGATCGGTTCAGCAGGAACAGCTGAGGAGGCACAGATGGAGGAAATGATTGGAGACCGGAAGAGGAAGAAGGAAACAACAGATTAAGATTATAGGAAGAAGAAATGGAAAGATCAGTTAGACTAGGCTGGATTATTTCCAGCATCAAAGGAAAGCGGATGGATTATAAATCATCTGGGGCCGTTTCTGAGCCCATCTCTGGAAAATGGGCCATATTTACTGGTCCAGCAGGGGGCGACAATCCGCCTTCAGCTGGTTAGCAACCCGCAGGAACAGCAGAGATGGTGGCAGTTATACTGAGTTTCTAATGGGGGGAGGAGGTCAGAGCAGACAGGGTGGTGGTCTGCACGGATTAATAGAGATTAATCTCACAATTCTGACTGAATTCTGACAATAAAAAGAGAATTAAAAGAGAATTTAAAAAAGGAGATTAAAGTCAGAATTCTGAGAAAAAAGTAAAAATCTGACTTTTTCTCATGTTAAACTGAAATAAAAAATAGAAAAATCAGTTAATTTTTTTTTTTTTCAGTGCGCCCTAATCCTCTTCGGCATAAATCTATGTGTTAAGACAAACGTTTTTCTGTTGTATATAGTAGGTTTTGTTAGGCAACATAAATTAACACATTTTGGTCTCTTTATTGTCTTAATTGTATATTGATTTAGTAATTGCAGCACAATGCCAAGAAAGCGGAGGGTTAATCATATTGAAAAATCTTAAAAGCTGTTTACATTTTATTTTTAAGTGGTTTGTGCAGCAGGTATTAAAATAGCTATTATTTTGTAGGCTACCATAGTCAGATCATATCCACGTGACAAGACTTCCAGTCATGTTGCCCCACAGCTAGAGGCGTGGGGTTTGATTTGAACTTTGGTGGGGTAACACTATTGGCCTGGTGTCATTGGTGCTGCATATGCATGCCCTTTTTTATGCACGGTGTGAGCATCCGTACTGATAAGAGGTATTCATGTTAAAAAAGAAAAGCATCATTTTGCTACATTAATAAAATGTTATAAGCTCTACACTCATTAGATGCTGTTTATCAATGTTTGAAGTATCACGGCTCTGATGAATGTGGAATTAGGACTGTTTTCCACTTTGAAAACGGTTTCATTTGAACGACTAATAGAGAAGGTAAATACAGTATTTTCTTTTGAAGATATAGAATTGTGCAGAGTTAAACTCCACTCTTATATTTTACCTACTATGCTCTCTCTGTATCAAGCGAAATAATAAATTCATTAAAATATTAACTTCACTATAAAAGTTGAACATCTGGGCTGTAGTTACTCTATATAGCCCATTTCAGGTATTTTATCTAGGGCTGAAAAAATTAATCGTATTAATTGATTATTTCAATAATCGTCAAACTAATTTAGTGAGTGATTCATCATTAACTGGAGAATAGAGACTCTAAAACATGATCTAAATGTAAAATGTCCCTTTTCCCTTACAGAGCGAACCCACTTAGGATCAGTAACCTACCAAACTGTAAAAATACAATATATATATATATATATATATATATATATATATATATATATAATATATACAAGATTAAAAAAATGTTTTGTCTGTCAATATTCTCCATCCATGTGGAAATATTTTAGTAGTATCACCTGGTTTATTTAGACATCAGGTCACTGAAGGGCAGCTGAATGGCAGCTCTACAAGCTGCCCTGCATCATTATTACTGGATATCTGTGTTTCCTATAATCATTTTTAATGTATAACTGTGTTTTTAATAGTAAAGGATTAAATGTAACACAACCTTTTATCATTGTCCTATATTGCTTACTGTCTGACTGTTTAAATAGCTCCTTATGTCTATTTTCTTTTTTAGTGGCATCATCTACAAACACAACACTAAGAATGAGCCTAAGTGTATTCAAATATAAAATAATTTTTAACAATTATAAAAGACAATGTAACACTATCTTATCTGTAATTTAACATTATCCAAAATAAACAGCCAGATTCAAGCATTTTTACCAGACATTAATGTTTGTACTAATTTACTTATAGACTGTGTGGAAATCTATGTAAGATAAAATCAATGTTTATATTCTTCCTTTGTTTGTTCTTGTCTTTATCCTATTTCTAGAAGTATAAATAGTCAATAAAATAGAACTATTATTATGTGGAACCCTAATTATGCTTTTTAAACTGAAAAACAGCAGATGTTTAGGCTCCATTTCTTGTTGTTATCCTATACTATAAGAGAAATAAAACCTGCTAATAATTATACCTGAACTTTCTCAAAGAGTCATCAAAAAATGAAACCAGTAACAGCAACTAAATATTGGTAAAAAGGAAACCCTCACTATTTTTTCTTTAGGTTGCTGTGGATAAGAATCAGAAATGTTGATGCTTACAGCCTTTATTTGCCCATTTTTCCAGCAGTCTTCAGAACTCCTGGCTGACTCAGAATATTTCGCTTTATTAAAAAAAAAAAAAGGTTTTGTTTTTAGTGTACATGATATTCATTTTTTATTGGGACTAGTTTTGTAGCCTAATATTAATTGTAGTAACCGCAGCATTCTAGTGTGAATCAATTTTCAATGTTGTGCTCCAAGCACACACGGACTAGAAAACAGCCAATCAGAGAGAGAGAAGGCGGAACCTAAGGCAGAACAACCAATGAGAGTGGAGTTAAACAGCGCAGCACAGTTCAATGCTGCTACATGAAAAGGGACAGGAGAGAGCAGGTGAGAGGAGCTGCGAGAGGAAAAGAAGCCACAGCTGCAACAACTACTGCTGGAAATTATAAACATGTTGCTCACAATCCAATTATTGGGACAATTATGGGACGGTTCAAAATGTTGTAGGGACAAATTTAGACGGTTCCAAAACTTTGGTAGGGACATGTCCCTGATGTGACTATTTACCATTGAAAACTCACGTTTGAGAATGTGTTGCAAATAAAAGTCAAATTTTGATTCAACATGCATGTATTTTTTTTTTATAGTAAGTGTTCCACGCGCTAAAAAGTGCCCCCTGCACCCCCCCTTCCTGAGCACCTGCCCCCCAAAATGTCTGTGCACGCCTCTGCAGAAGTCAGTATTAAATAGAAATATTAATGAGAGAAACCAAAGGGAAGAAATAATAATGATCAGATTAAGAGTAGGTCATACTTATTTAAATTACAATTTATATTTAATAGGCAGGAAAAATAATGATAAATGTGAAGGATGTGGAGAGATAGAACATGTAGAACACCTATTGATGAACTGGGAGAACATCTGAAACCTGAAAGGACAGGCCAAGAATGGAGTCTGAAGGATTATTGGGAAATAAAGGAAATATAAAAAGATATTTATAGATTAAGGAAAGCATTATTTATTTATCTTCAGAATACAAAGTTAAAAAATAGAATTTAATAGATGTAAAACAATGTTGCTACACACTCATGAACAGTAGGTGGCGATCCGCCATGATAGAAAAGAGGAAGAAGAAGAAGAACCCGCAGGAATCCCAAGAAGAAGAAACAGCAGTATCGGCAGGTTCGGATCAGGCATGGGTTCAGCTGGCTGGACGGTCGGAGGAGGTTCTGGCTCGGTTCCGGGCGCATGAGCTCGGTTCGGGTCCAGTTCGGCTGGTATTTGTTGGAATGTTTTGTTCTGATTGTTGGACTCATAGACGGACCGCCAGCAGGATGCTAACTGCTAGCTGCAGCAGCGGGGTGGACCGGGCCATGCGGCCGGAGGAACCGCGTCCTTTTATGGACCGGAACCAGCGAACCCAGCTGCTAGAACGCTTCTAGACAGGAGACACTCTGATAGATCTACATCTATGAGATGAGGAGACAGCGGTCCATTTGGACCACAGGACTGGTTCTGCCGAAGGTGAAGCCCTGCATGGCTAACCAGGCTAGCTGGAGCGCCCCCTGGAGGCTAGCCGGGTTAAGGTTAGCTCTAACCCTAACCGCCCCCTGGAGCAGCTGTGAGGTCATCAGCGTTGTCATGGTAACTATAACCATCCAGCGACGTTCTGCTGCTTCAGCTCCAATCAGAAGGATCAGCCAATGGGAGCACAGCTCCAGCAACCCGCTGACTCTGATTGCAGGAGATGGGAGCCAATCAGAAGAGGGTCCAGGTGGAATGACATCATCATATCACAGGTGAACTACATGACAGACCGGACCGAGCCCCAGAGCAGCACCTGGGGTCAGACCCACCTGGAAATGATGCAACAAAAGGCCGACTGAAGCTCCGCCCCCAGCAGTCTGTTCACAGAGGCGGGGCCGTGACATAAACGGACCGAAGCGTGTTCTGATCCAGGCGGGTCGCCCCAGAACCACACCCTCCTCTGACCCGGATGTTCTCTGTTCCTTAGGTGGTTCTGCTGCAGACGCATCGCCCACAGAGGGCAGCGGGTGAGTGATGTCACGGTGTGGGCGGGGCCGTGACCTTAACGGACCGAAGCGTGTTCTGATCCAGGCGGGTCGCCCCAGAACCACACCCTCCTCTGACCCGGATGTTCTCTGTTCCTTAGGTGGTTCTGCTGCAGACGCATCGCCCACAGAGGGCAGCGGGTGAGTGATGTCACGGTGTGGGCGGGGCCGTGACCTTAACGGACCGAAGCGTGTTCTGATCCAGGCGGGTCGCCCCAGAACCACACCCTCCTCTGACCCGGATGTTCTCTGTTCCTTAGGTGGTTCTGCTGCAGACGCATCGCCCACAGAGGGCAGCGGGTGAGTGATGTCACGGTGTGGGCGGGGCCTGCTGGGAGATGATGTGAACAAAAGGCCGAATTGTAGCGCCCCCCTCAGGCAGCTTGTTCTCAGCGCGGGGCGCCATGACAAACACGGACCGAAGCGTTCATCTGATCCCGCCTCCAGTCCGGTTCTGGAGGTCTGCTGGGTCCAGAACCAGGACCGGGTGGTGCAGGGATCCAGACCTCCAGAACCGGACTCGGTCAGAACCAGTCAGCAGGGGGCGCCCCAGTCAGGGCCTCCTGCTGACTGGTTCTGACCCGGTTCTGGTCAGAACCAGAACATCAGGTTTTGATTCCATGAAGGGAGGGGATTTCTGTTTGGTTCTGGTTCCGGGCCTTAAACGGCGCCACCTGTTGGTTCTGTTGGACCTCATTCCTCAGAACCACCCCTGTAGAACCGGATGGAACCACTGGACCAGAACCTGGCACTCATTTGGACCTGCTGTTCTTCCAGATGTTCCGGTTCCGATGCTGCCGTCCATCCAAACTGCTGTTACCACGGCGATCTGAGGTAGTGGACCCTGAGGTTCTGGTTCTGGTCCAGACCCGCTCTCCAGGTTGGGTTCTGACCACGCTCTGCTCTCTCTGCAGGTTCCGGTTCTGACTGGTTCCCCTCTGCAGGTTGCCGTGGCGATGAGGAGGCGGGACATCCATCCTGTGGGTCGGTTCTGGAGAACCTCACACTGGAACCGGCTCCCTGTGGATCATTCGGAACCAGGCTGGGTTCTGACCCGCTTCAGTTCGTCTCCAGAACCCATCACTGTAACCATGTCGTGTTCCGGACAGGAACCCAAACACCAGAACCAAAGAACCCATCCCTGGTTCTGTCAGCGGGTCCGGTTTGTTCTGGAGCGGTTCTGGGTGGGTTCTACTAGCTGTTTGTTTTCGGGTCGCTGTTTTCAGAACTTTAATAAAAACTCTGTTGATGAACTGGGTTCTGGTTCTGATCATTTGGGTTTCCAGGTTCTATGATGTCTCAGGTATGGTTCTGACCCGACCGGCTACCGGTACCGCTGGCACCAGTTAGTTTAGAATGGAACCCTTCTACAGGAATGGAGCCGGTTCTGATCCATTTGGACCTTTAGAATCAAAACAGCAGCTTTTTCAAATAATTTGGACCCAAAAGTTCTGATGAGTCTGTCACACTGCTGGTTCTGATCCAAACAGAACCTTTCTGGTGAAGATGGCCTCACTGGTTCTGTCGGGTCGGGTCTGGTTCTGCTGGTTCTGTTGGGTCGGGTCTGGTTCTGTTGGGTCGGGTCTGGTTCTGCTGGTTCTGTTGGGTTGGGTCTGGTTCTATTGGGTCGGGTCTGGTTCTGCTGGGTCGGGTCTGGTTCTATTGGGTCGGGTCTGGTTCTGTTGGGTTGGGTCTGGTTCTGCTGGGTTGGGTCGGGTCTGGTTCTATTGGGTCGGGTCTGGTTCTGTCTCATCCTCAGCCCCCCGGTGGTGGGGGTCGGGGTGACCCGGAAGTGCTCCAGAACCATCTCCGGACTCGGTTCTGGTTGATGATCGGAGCAGAGGATCGGTGCTGGACCCGGAGCGATGCAGACCGATCCGGATCCTCAGGTAAGCGGCGATCCGGAACCTCAGAACCGAACCCGGTCTGAGCTGCGCTGCGGAGCTAGCGGCTCCACCAGACTCCGTTCAAAAAATGTCTAATTTAACAGCCTGGGATTCATTGGGTTCTGGGTCCATTTCCATCCAGCGAGCCGCAGCTGCCGCAGCAGCAGCCCTTCACAGGTCCGGAGATAAACCAGAGGAGCTGCGCTGACCGAACCGGGTCACCGAACCGGGCCCCCAGCTCCAGTCTAGCTTTTAGAGATTGAAGCCTAAAACGGCCGAACTTTGTATGGAGTCTGGCGGAGGCTCCTGGCCGCTCAAAGAACCGGCATCTTGGTTCGGACCAGCGCGGTTCCGGGTCCACTGGGCCCCATCCGAACTGTGGCGGGTGGGTGGAACGTTAGTTGAAAACCTCCTTCTACCGTAATAACAGCTTGTGTGTGCACCAGCGTTTTAACGCCCTCCTTCTACCGTAATAACAGCTGTGTGTGCTCAGCATGCTAACGCCCTCCTTCTACCGTAATAACAGCTGTGTGTGCACAGCGTGCTAACGCCCTCCTTCTACCGTAATAACAGCTGTGTGTGCACAGCGTGCTAACGCCCTCCTTCTACCGTAATAACAGCTGTGTGTGCACAGCATGCTAACGCCCTCCTTCTACCGTAATAACAGCTGTGTGTGCATGCTAACGCCCTCCTTCAGCACAGCTGTGTGTGCTAACGCCCTCCTTCTACCGTAATAACAGCTGTGTGTGCAGCGTGCTAACGCCCTCCTTCTACCGTAATAACAGCTGTGTGTGCAGCATGCTAACGCCCTCCTTCTACCGTAATAACAGCTGTGTGTGCACAGTGCTAACGCCCTCCTTCTACCGTAATAACAGCTGTGTGTGCACAGCGTGCTAACGCCCTCCTTCTACCGTAATAACAGCTGTGTGTGCACAGCGTGCTAACGCCCTCCTTCTACCGTAATAACAGCTGTGTGTGCACAGCGTGCTAACGCCCTCCTTCTACCGTAATAACAGCTGTGTGTGCACAGCATGCTAACGCCCTCCTTCTACCGTAATAACAGCTGTGTGTCCCACAAGAAGTCCAAGCGAGTGCCCTGCCTGCAGTGCTCCAAGACCTTCAGCAACCCCCAGAGCCTGAAGGTCCACCAGGCCACGCACTCCAGCCGCAAGCCGCACACCTGCCCCACCTGCGGGAAGGGCTTCAAGCTGCACGGCGGCCTGCGCAGCCACCAGCGCGTCCACGGCGGCCTGAAGGAGTACCGCTGCTCTGAGTGCAGCAAGTGCTTCTCCAGCCTGCAGGGCCTGAAGCTGCACCACCGCACCCACACCGGCCTGAAACCCTACGCCTGCTCCCACTGCGGGAAGAGGTTCACCCAGGCGCCGCACCTCAAGTCGCACATGGTCACCCACACGGGCGAGCGCCCCTTCCTCTGCACCACCTGCGGCAAACGCTTCACCCAGTCGTCCCACCTGCGCTCCCACTTCAAGCTCTTCCACCTGGGAGAGAAGCCCTTCAGCTGTGCCGACTGCGGGAAGAGCTTCACCATCGCGCACTACCTGAAGATGCATCGTCTGAGCCACACCAAGGAGAAACTCTACCACTGCTCCTACTGCCACAAGGCCTTCTCCTACCACAACTCCTGGAGGGCCCACGAGAGGATCCACACCGGCGAGCGCCCCTTCCGCTGCCGGGACTGCGGCCGCACCTTCGTCACGTCCGGCTCGCTGCTGGGCCACCGCCGGGCCGTCCACACCGGCGAGAAGAACCACTACTGCATCACCTGCGGCCGCTTCTTCTTCACCAGCTCGCTGCTGCGGGTCCACCAGCTGGACCACACCGGCGAGCGGCCGCACGCCTGCAGCTGCGGCAAGACCTTCAAGACCAAAGGAGTCCTCCGCTTCCACCTGAAGAGGTTCACCCAGCACCAGCCGGCGCGCTAGGCCGTCCTCCCTCTGCCACCGCCGCTCCCGCCGCAGCAGGTAGGGACCTGGGACGGCTGGGCCGCCGCTGTGACCCGCCGCCGTGACCCGCCGCTGCGCTTCAGACGCTGCTAATGAAATAAACTCAGAAACTGATGAAGGTCTGAAGCCCGGTTCCGGTCCGGTCCAGGTGAACCTCAGACCACTGCAGCGCGGCTCGGCGGGTCCAGCTGAAACAGAACCGGCCCGGTTAAAGCTGCTCCTGGACCAGAACCGGCTCTGCATGCTCTTCCACCTGTTGCATAGACCCGATCCTCGGCCCAGTCTGAACGGGTCTCTGATGAGCAGAACCAGAATAAAGCTCTGCTGAAAGCTGCTGCTGGTGTTTCTGTTCTGAGCTACATAGAACCAGACCACATAGATAACTCATTTTCCCTCCCTCTTCTATTCTGTGTCTGTTGGCTGTGAGTCCAGAAAACTGAAGCAGTAGACTTTGGAAATATTAACATTTGAATCATTCTCAGAACTTTTGGCCATGGCTGTAGATGGAAACAGGACTAAACACTGGAAAACAGGCCAAGCTCCCAACATCTAGAAACAAAGGTGTTGATGGCAGCAGCACAGCTGATATTTCTCTCCAGGATGGAGTCACAGCCAAACAGGAACAGACCAGATGAAGCTACTATGAGAAAAAGCAGAGAGAGCAGAACGTTAGAGATTGAACTAACAGATTCTGCAGAGTGGGGAGAATAGAGATAGAATGAAGCAGAATGATGAAAAAGGGGTCCCTATGTCCTCCAGCAGTCTAAGCCTATAGCAGCAGAACTATAGAGATAGAATGAAGCAGAGAGAGCAGGGACAGCTCCGTGTCCCCATGTCTTCATTAATGGACAGAGTCTCACCAGAGACGACCGTCCAGGAGTTAGAATCTGAGTGAAAAAGTATTTTCTAGGTTTTGCTCCTATTATATCTTCCTAAAAGGAACCGTTACTGATCTAGATCAGCAATCTAGGCTTGAATGTTTTTGCTCTATGTTCAGTTTAATGATGAATATTCTCCTAATATCTGTTAATGCAATCAGTTAAAGACACAACAAAGAGAAAAGGTTTTTATTTTTTAAAGGGAAGAAGTCAAATATAATTTTTCTGCAGTAAGCACATTCTAAGGATGATGATGTCATATTTTGGTCCAATCAGTGTAGAGATGAAGCTGAGATTAGCGATGATAATCCCAGGTCAGCAGGAGTCGCCGTCCTCCTGAATAAAGGTCAGATAGTTTCCCATCTAGCAGATGATCTGCTCACTGGATCGTTCTCATTAACACTGATGCTCTAACATTCACATTAGTCAACATTTATGATCCAGCATCTGCAGAGAAAACCAGATCCTACCTGGGTTACAGTTAGATAATCTCAGATTAACACTCAGCTGATGACGTCAGAATTGATGTTGATCTAAACCGAGTTCATGATGATTTTGTAGATAAATATCCTGGTAGATTCTCACCCAAACATCACATTCACAAAGTTTTACAACAAACATAATTTGGTTGATCCTGAGAGATTTAGATCCAGGATTATTTAAATATTCCTGGTTTAACTCGAAGCATAACTTTAAATCCAGAACTGATCATTGGCTGATTGCTGATCATTTACTGTTATCTAATATTAGCTCTGATATCTGTGCTGCTCCTCTAACAGATGATCTGACTGCAGGTCAATGTCCGCTCACACAGACTGGAAGTTAAACTCTGCTTTAAAACAACGACTACAGCCTGAAAATCTGATCATTAATTACAGAAACATCAGAGGAACTAACCAACAAGTGGGAATATTTAAAATATAAAATATTCCTCTTTACCATTTCATTCAGAAAAATGACTAAAAAAGATATAGAAAACAAGAAGTAGACATTTTTAATCGGTTAAATATTTACTTGAACAGGACTAACCCGACTGAAGACGAGTCTAAACCTCCACCCTAAACCAGATTAAATTTAAACCGTGAGGCCTGAGGGGCCTCCATCAGATCCAGAGCTCAGCGGGTGGAGGAGGGAAACATTCAGAGGAAATAGCATCAGATCCTTGATGATTAATGAGAATGAAGTCACAGATTAAAATTGATCTGTACAGAGATCTATACATTCTATAGCCAGCTCTATAGCTCTACGTTCTCTCACATGGACTGGGAACTTTTTTCTTGAAATAATCAAACATATTCTTATAGTGGAGGACGGCCTGAAACAAACACGTGATAATCAATTATAGAAGTTGATGCAGTGATCGGTCGTCTCTCTTAACGAAGCCCAGGATCCGATGGTCTCACTGCAGACTTTACAGACACTTCTGGACAGATTTAAAAGACCTGCTGCTAAAAGTTTTACTGAAATATTTCAAACCTGTGGCTTCCAGCAACAATGAGAGATGAGGTCATCGTCTCAGTTCCACAACCTGGGAAAGATTTGAAACCTGTGGCTTCCAGCAACAATGAGAGATGAGGTCATCGTCTCAGTTCCACAACCTGGGAAAGATCCCAGAATCATAGATAACAGAAGAGCCACTAAACTCAGACTAGAAACTTCTAACTTCCATCTTTAAATCTGGTCTCCAAACAGGGAGTCCAGGTCTGACTGCAGAGACACGGTCAGGATTCTTAAAGGGACGATCAATCTATATTAGATTGGTAATGGACATCATAGATGATGGTTTCCTTCTATTTCTAGACTTCTACAAAGCGCTGTGACTCTGTGGAGCATCTATTTATTCTTTCTACTCTCAAACACTTTGGATTCAGAGTGGAGTTTAGAGGATTTATCAGTGGACTGAGTGGAGAGATTAGCAGCTGTGTCCTTCTGCCCTCCTCAGGGCTGCCTCATCTTAGCAATGCTAGCTATCTATATTAATGATATTAATAAACTGAATGTTCTTGGCACAGACATAATAATCAGCCAACTAGCAGATGATATTCCTGAAAGATAAACACCAGATTTCAATAACTGTTGTTAAAATGGATAAATTCTCCACAGCCTCGGGTCTAACGTTAAACATGATCATTGCTGTCTGAACATGAGACGCCACTGAAAGGCATCTGTAACATCCCTGTTAAATATCTGGGGATCCACTGATCCACAGACCAACTTCTGAACGACTAAACTTCAGGCTACAGAGGGATTAATCAACACTAGAACGGATCTAAGATGAATCCTTATCTAGATCTATCTACCCGCCTCTTCCAATGCCGTCCCAAACAGATTGATTCAATCTATTAACCAAATCAACCTAAACTCCATTTGGAGAAACAGACGACTTTCTATGAAGAGAAGCAGTTTGGTTAAAGATGCAAAGATGGAGGACTCAAAGTTATTGATTTTCTGTCTAAATGGGAGCATAAAAAATAAACTGGTTAAAATCTTGGATCAAACTCAGCGACTAGTTTTGGTTTCTATTCCAGGGAACCGGTTCAAGAAAACTGGAGGATTGGATTTTATTCTGAGAGGAAACTTTAATGTAGACAAACTGCCAATAACAGAGTTTAACAAACGAATCCTCCTGAACTGGAAATGTTCTCTGTGCAGAACTCCTCTCCTGTTCTCTGATAAAACCGATATAATCTGCAGCACATCTGGAATGGGAGGAATATATACGGTTTATAGCAGGTTTAATGGATGCCAACCCAGCTTTAATAACTATGAACAGTTTGGATTTAAACATCATTTCCAACCTTTACAGGCAGACTTTAATAAATAAAGCTCAGCACTACTTCAACATTTTTTATTTTAACGTAAAATACTTTAGCATTTCATCCAATAAACCCACAATCAGCTGCTCTGTCAATTCAAGGGATTATTATTATGGATATAAAATACACTAAACAGTTTATCAGAAACTGTTTTAATGAAAAGCTCTACTCTGAAAACCAAATAAAAATAACATCCTACATAAATCTGATAAAAGCTCAATAACTAAACTAAAAACAATCTAACACTCCCTATAGCCCCATAGGTGAAGGAAACACACTTTAAAATAATGAAGAACATTTACGCCTCTAAAGAATTACTCTAGACTTTGCTTCAGTATAGATGATAACACCTTTACGTTCTGTGAAATGACGTGGGAACTATGAACCATGTGTTCCTCTCATGTTCAGAGGTGCAAACATTTACATAGATGGATTAAACCACAATGATCTTATTCCCAACCTTTACCTCCAGATTAAACCACAGCGATCTTAATCCCAACCTTTACCTCCAGATTAAACCACAGCGATCTTAATCCCAACCTTTACCTCCAGATTAAACCACAGCGATCTTAATCCCAACCTTTACCTCCAGATTAAACCACAGCGATCTTAATCCCAACCTTTACCTCCAGATTAAACCACAGCGATCTTAATCCCAACCTTTACCTCCAGATTAAACCACAGCGATCTTAATCCCAACCTTTACCTCCAGATTAAACCACAATGATCTTATTCCCAACCTTTACCTCCAGATTAAACCACAGCGATCTTATTCCCAACCTTTACCTCCAGATTAAACCACAGCGATCTTAATCCCAACCTTTACCTCCAGATTAAACCACAGCGATCTTAATCCCAACCTTTACCTCCAGAATTAAACCACAGCGATCTTATTCCCAACCTTTACCTCCAGATTAAACCACAGCGATCTTATTCCCAACCTTTACCTCCAGATTAAACCACAGCGATCTTAATCCCAACCTTTACCTCCAGATTAAACAGCGATCTTAATCCCAACGCGCACGCCTCCAGATTAAACCACAGCGATCTTATTCCCAACCTTTACCTCCAGATTAAAACCACAGCCAACCTTTACCTCCAGATTAAACCACAGCGATCTTATTCCCAACCTTTACCTCCAGATTAAACCACAGCGATCTTATTCCCAACCTTTACCTCCAGATTAAACCACAGCGATCTTATTCCCAACCTTTACCTCCAGATTAAACCACAGCGATCTTATTCCCAACCTTTACCTCCAGATTAAACCACAGCGATCTTAATCCCAACCTTTACCTCCAGATTAAACCACAGCGATCTTATTCCCAACCTTTACCTCCAGATTAAACCACAGCGATCTTAAACCACAGCTTATCTTATCCCAACCTTTACCTCCAGATTAAACCACAGCGATCTTATTCCCAACCTTTACCTCCAGATTAAACCACAGCGATCTTAATCCCAACCTTTACCTCCAGATTAAACCACAGCGATCTTAATTCCCAACCTTTACCTCCAGATTAAACCACAGCGATCTTAATCCCAACCTTTACCTCCAGATTAAACCACAGCGATCTTATTCCCAACCTTTACCTCCAGATTAAACCACAGCGATCTTAATCCCAACCTTTACCTCCAGATTAAACCACAGCGATCTTATTCCCAACCTTTACCTCCAGATTAAACCACAGCGATCTTAATCCCAACCTTTACCTCCAGATTAAACCACAGCGATCTTAATCCCAACCTTTACCTCCAGATTAAACCACAGCGATCTTATTCCCAACCTTTACCTCCAGATTAAACCACAGCGATCTTAATCCCAACCTTTACCTCCAGATTAAACCACAGCGATCTTATTCCCAACCTTTACCTCCAGATTAAACCACAGCGATCTTAATCCCAACCTTTACCTCCAGATTAAACCACAGCGATCTTAATCCCAACCTTTACCTCCAGATTAAACCACAGCGATCTTATTCCCAACCTTTACCTCCAGATTAAACCACAGCGATCTTAATCCCAACCTTTACCTCCAGATTAAACCACAGCGATCTTATTCCCAACCTTTACCTCCAGATTAAACCACAGCGATCTTAATCCCAACCTTTACCTCCAGATTAAACCACAGCGATCTTATTCCCAACCTTTACCTCCAGATTAAACCACAGCGATCTTAATCCCAACCTTTACCTCCAGATTAAACCACAGCGATCTTAATCCCAACCTTTACCTCCAGATTAAACCACAGCGATCTTAATCCCAACCTTTACCTCCAGGGATGACATCACCTTAGGTCTGATGATGCAAAGTCAGGCTGATGAGCTCTGCAGTAATACCATGGCTTGTCTTCATTCAGAAATGTAGAATTATTAAATCATCTCCCAAACTTGTTTGTTTTTTTTTAAACGAGTTTAAGTTTAAGCACAAAAAATATGATATCCTAAAACATTTCCCAACAGAAGTAAACAGCTAAACAAAGACTCAATTCTCCCTCATGTTTCATTTTTAAAAATAATTTTATTTAAATAAATGTTTTTATTTTTTATAATTATTTTTGTAATTTTCTATTTGTTTATTTATTGGTTCTTTTTGTTGTTGAATGTTTATGTTAATAACCCTCTATAGCAAGTCTACATTATTGATATATTTCATATTTGTAGAGATTCTCTCTGGATATAATTTCTATATCTGCGTCTCATGGGGCTGCGAACAGAGACGCTGATAGAGGCTCCGGTCAAAACCTTAAAATGCGTCCTTCCTTTAGCCAGATTTGAAGGACGGGTCTGATGTATCCTCGGTATCCTTGGATATCCCAGGATTCATTGCGAGACCAAGCAAGCCGTGATCAGAGGAAAGGTTACTTGGCGCCGACCAGTGGTGAAAATTGGAAGTTCAGTTTAATATAATCCAGTCTGTGAATAGTTCCGTCTGAGATTAATGAAAAATAGTTGTTTTAATGGTTATAGAGTCAGATATGTGGCGGTAATGTTTGGTTTTATCTAAAGGTTTTATCTGTTACTGTGTAAATGGGTTTGGCTGGAATTTAAGGACAGATTCTAATATATCTGCAGGGTGGGGACTATAAATCTGATAGGATTTTTATCTTTTTATTGTTTTTTGCACAATATGCTTAACTAAGTATTTTTTGTTGTTGAATATTAGAGATTTTGCAGATATATTTTTATAAATACATTGTTTAGATTTACTTATATCTTTCTACCCTTTTTATAGAATAGAATAGAAAATCCCTTTATTGTCCTGCACAATGTAAGCAAACTTCATTGTTGGTTAAGAAAGATTTCATTGAAAATGGTCACACAGATGAGGATCCTTAGGAAAATGTATGTAAGAAATTAACATAAATAGGGAAGAAAGTTAAAATATAAAACAATAAAATATTTGCAAAAGTGTTTAAATAATATAAAACTTGAGAATAAATAACCAATATGCAGCTATGGACATTTTGTAAAGTAATGATATTTGAAAATAGCAGCAACATCAGAGAGATGTGCAGAATGACAGCAGCAGGTTATTTAACTGACTCAAGGTTTTGTATCATTACATTTTGGATTTGGAATTTGTAGCGTCGCGCAGCTTTGTCGTCACGTCCTCAAAACCTTCGCCCACTTTTGCGTCCAGACTGCCTCAGACCTCTTACAGCATCCAGCGGTATTTTTTTAACCTGACAACAGCCAGAGACATGCATCTGGCTGTTGTCAGGTTAGTGTTTTTTTTCTCTTTAGCAGAAATCTGCACTCAGAGGCTTTTATTCAGAAAGTATGGGATGCTGGCTTCCGCTCCTTATGTAAACAGCAAAGATGGCGGCCTACGGTGCGCTCCGAGCCGTCCTCAGTTTGGCTTTGAGCAGATCCAGATGTGCCGGAAGACTAAGGTCAGTTCCTCTCACAGCGGAACCAGTGGGCAACTTAGGGATAAGGATGGAGGAGCTTTGAAGGTGGAGGAGCTCTGAGGGTGGAGGGGCTCTGAAGGTGGAGGAGCTCTGAGGGTGGAGGGGCTCTGAAGGTGGAGGAGCTCTGAGGGTGGAGGGGCTCTGAAGGTGGAGGAGCTCTGAGGGTGGAGGGGCTCTGAAGGTGGAGGAGCTCTGAGGGTGGAGGGGCTCTGAAGGTGGTGGAGCTCTGAGGGTGGAGGGGCTCTGAAGGTGGAGGAGCTCTGAGGGTGGAGGGGCTCTGAAGGTGGAGGAGCTCTGAGGGTGGAGGGGCTCTGAAGGTGGAGGAGCTCTGAGGGTGGAGGGGCTCTGAAGGTGGAGGAGCTCTGAGGGTGGAGGGGCTCTGAAGGTGGAGGAGCTCTGAGGGTGGAGGGGCTCTGAAGGTGGAGGAGCTCTGAGGGTGGAGGGGCTCTGAAGGTGGAGGAGCTCTGAGGGTGGAGGGGCTCTGAAGGTGGAGGAGCTCTGAGGGTGGAGGGGCTCTGAAGGTGGCTCTGAGGGTGGAGGGGCTCTGAAGGTGGAGGAGCTCTGAGGGTGGAGGGGCTCTGAAGGTGGAGGAGCTCTGAGGGTGGAGGGGCTCTGAAGGTGGAGGAGCTCTGAGGGTGGAGGGGCTCTGAAGGTGGAGGAGCTCTGAGGGTGGAGGGGCTCTGAAGGTGGAGGAGCTCTGAGGGTGGAGGGGCTCTGAAGGTGGAGGGGCTCTGAGGGTGGAGGGGCTCTGAAGGTGGAGGGGCTCTGAGGGTGGAGGGGCTCTGAAGGTGGAGGGGCTCTGAGGGTGGAGGGGCTCTGAAGGTGGAGGGGCTCTGAGGGTGGAGGGGCTCTGAGGGTGGAGGGGCTCTGAAGGTGGAGGGGCTCTGAAGGTGGAGGGGCTCTGAGGGTGGAGGGGCTCTGAAGGTGGAGGGGCTCTGAGGGTGGAGGGGCTCTGAGGGTGGAGGGGCTCTGAAGGTGGAGGGGCTCTGAGGGTGGAGGGGCTCTGAGGAGGAGGAGGGGCTCTGAAGGTGGAGGGGCTCTGAGGGTGGAGGGGCTCTGAAGGTGGAGGGGCTCTGAGGGTGGGGTGCTCTGAGGGAGGAAGGGGCTCTGAGGAGGGGTCGAGGAGGAGGGGGCTGAAGGTCCACACCAAGTCAAGGCGAACACGAGAACGCTAATATTTTTCAGAGCAGTTTGTAGTAATGGGCGAGCGGTAAAATAAATGTGATACGTTACCACACGAATGCATGAAAACGCTGCAAAATGTATGCCAGGCCTGTAGGTGGTGGCGCTGTGGTGCCAAAAGCAAAAATAGGCTTAGGAAATGTTAAGTATAGCGCGATTGTGTATTATACATGGTTGCTGTTCCATGGGTCCATTTTGGTGGTTCAGTCAAGATTCAGGTGCTGAACTATGTGGTCGATATTGCTCTGTTCTTCCTGGAGATATTCCAGAAGAAGAAGATTCTGTTGTAAGCCCGACTACAGGGTGAGTAGCATGAGCAGCAACCATTCAAAACACACTGTACGGCGCCATTGTTGTTGTGGATACTGTATCGGGCTTGCGTTGTTTAGAGGCTTATCTATGACGCGCATGCGTAGTAAGAAAAAAAATGCGGTTAGAGTTTAAAGATGAGAAACGAAAACGGCATCTTCAAAATCTTCCTGAAGGCTGAATAAAAAAAAAAGATTGTTTACAGACCCCTAAAAAGTCGGGCTTCGTGGATGGGATGAGGCTGAAGTTTGCAGAAAATTAGTGCGTTTAGGCCAGGAGTTTGACTTGTAGTGTGGACGGGGGCCTTATTGTGGTGTGAAACATATTATGAGTGTATTTTTTAACTAACCGTCTAATGAACTATTCACAGTTATTAACGTAGTAATTAACAGTCTCTGCTGTTGGTGTGGTGTTTAAACGGCTCACCATCATGGTGAAAATCTACTCCGCTCATTTGATCGAGTATCAGGCGGGTTTTAAGAGGAATTTTTCGATACCATCATGATTGCGTAGGGGGCCATCCAGGAGTCAGTGACTGGGCCCCTAAGAGGTCGGGCCCCTAAGCAACTGCAGTCTCTGCTTACCGATGGTTGCGCCATTGAACCTGTCTACCCGATATAATGATGCCAGAGAAAATGCATTTTCAAGAAATCTAGAAGCTCTTGCAGTCTGATTCTCTGTTCATCTGAAAGCAACTTTAGATCTGTGTTAAGTTTTAATCTGTAACTCTGAGTAATGCTCCTCTGAGGAGCCCAACTTTTTAAACTTATATAAATCTAAACTCTGTTTCCCACTTTTAGCTGAAAAAGCTCCGCATGTATAACCAACGGTGGCGTCTCTAATTCTTTTAACCAACCAGTCTCCTAACTTTTACTGAAACATCAAAGTAGCTGCTGGTGAATATTCACTGAGTGCTGCTGTAAATAGTGACCCCAAATAATATTATGTCCCATAGAGACAGATCCCATGATGTTTTACTGAGAGGAGGGACTGGAGAGCAGCGGGAGGGCGAGGAAAAAACACGGACTGAAAACGCTCTGAACACAGTTAGCTGGGCGGACCGGTGGTGGTCCAGGAGGCGGACCGGTGGTGGTCCAGAGGCGAACTGGTGGTGGTCCAGAGGGCGGGACCGTGGTGGTCCAGAGGCGGACCGGTGGTGGTCCAGAGGGCGACCGTAGTCCAGAGGGCGGACCGGTGGTGGTCCAGGAGGCGGACCGTGGTGGTCTCAGGGCGGACCGTGGTGGTCCAGGAGAGGCGGACCGTGGTGGTCCAGAGGGCGGACCGGGTGGTGGTCCAGAGGGCGGACCGGTGGTGGTCCAGAGGGCGGACCGGGTGGTGGTCCAGGAGGCGACCGGTGGTGGTCCAGAGGGCGGACTGGTTGTGGTCCAGGAGGGCGACCCGGTGATAGTCCAGGGCGGACTGGTAGTGGTCCAGGAGGGACCAATGGCAGACCGATGATGGTCCAGAGGGCTTGACCGGTGGTCTGTCACTTATTCTATTATTTGTATGCACTTTATAAGGTCCAAATTTGTGTGTGACCACTTTGCTGTAATCCTTTGATGCTGGAACGCCATAATTTACCCACTGTGGGACAACAGAGGGAGATTCTATCCTAACATAAAAACAAACATTTTCCATTTTCTTTCAAATAAATCTATCAGTCAAATAAAACAGTTTCAAAGAGGACCTCCCGTTTAGCGATTAATGACGTCTGGTTTGTTTTTCCTACTGTGATTTTCTGGTCGGTGTGATGAAGGAAGTAAACCAGAGGAACTGACATCAGAATGCAGGTGTTTCCTCTGACTCTATTTCACCGTTACACCTGCTGCCTGATCCAGCGAGCCTGAGCTGATGCTGACTCTGGCTGTGCGACTCCTCCATGATCACTATATAGCGGATACCAAGGTCTACTGGATGAAAAAGTAGTGATGATCCATAATCACTCAGATATATCCCATGATGCTTTGGGAGAAAAGCTCTCCTCCCAAAGCATCATGGGATTTGTTGTCACAGCCGCCTGCTGTCGCTACCTGACAGTGGCGACTAATAACAAAGATGGCGCAGCCCCCATGCGAGGAGGCGGAGTTTGTGTAAAGGTCAGTTCATTGAGTTCACTATATAGTTCCTGTTCTATAGTGATGGAGGGACGTAGAGGTTATGGCGGACGGTCGGACGCTGCCTGGGTGATAAAGTGGTCCAATTGTTGAGGTTCCCTCTGCAGTGGGGAGGACGCCATTCTATCAGTCTCTGCCCGCCACAGGAAGGACGGGTTCTGATCCTCTCCTCTGGTGCTGCACATAGACCTGCTGGACTGCAGCAGCTCAGTGACCCAGTTTGCATTAACAGAGTCTATCGCCCCCTGCAGGCATTGTGTCCTCTGCGCTCCGGTTGTTCCTGAAGCTGGAAGCCGCACAGCATTCTGGGAAGCCAGGAGTGGACGCCAGGAGCAGAAAAGAAGTGGAGACGGTGCTCTGTGGACAGCAGTTGGTACGTCTGGAGAGTCCACCATGATGGGGGACAGGCAGGAGAGACGGGCGGGACAGAGACGGGCGGGACAGAGCTGGGCGGGACAGAGGTGAGCAGGCGGGACAGAGGTGGGCTGGACAGAGACGGGCGGGACAGAGGCGGGCAGGCCAAAGCTGGGCAGGATAGAAGCTGGAGGGACAGAGGCAGGAAGGACAGGTTTCCCTCTAACTGTCCCTCTGGTTCTGTGTCCCTACAGCTTTCTCTCTATTCAGCAGCTCTGATGAAGACAAGAAGGACGGTAAGCTGAGAGGAAGAAGGATCTAAATGATTCTTTGTTGCTAAAGAAAGCAAAGGTACCAGAACCTGAGCAGGAAGCTGCCAGACACCAAACCAGCACTGACCAGTAAACTGATAGAGAAAAGATCCCATTCTGGATGTTTGGGGGGAACCGTAGAGAAGAATGTCACCAAAAATCAGAAACATTCAAATATGTTGAATGAACTAGTTTGGTTCCTGTTGGAGATAATAAATATTTCTATCAGAAGGAACATAGACCAGTATCCAGGAGAGAACCTCCTGGAGGAGCAGGGAGAGGACTGACATCTGTACTTTGGTTGCAGCTCAGTTTGCATCGTGGGAATCTTCAGGCAGCCTCCTCCTACCTCCATCAGGCTGTAGCTCTGGCTCATCAGACCCACAACAACCACACCTACAGCCAGGTAATCTACCAGGCCCTTCGGCCTGAATGACCCTGCAGTCTGGTTCCTACAACCAGGGACCCTACAGTCTGGTTCCTACAACCAGGGACCCTATAGTCTGGTTCCTACAACCGGGGACCCTGCAGTCTGGTTCCTACAACCAAAACCGGGGACCCTACAGTCTGGTTCCTACAACCGGGGACCCTACAGTCTGGTTCCTACAACCGGGGACCCTGCAGTCTGGTTCCTACAACCGGGGACCCTATAGTCTGGTTCCTACAACCGGGGACCCTGCAGTCTGGTTCCTACAACCGGGGACCCTGCAGTCTGGTTCCTACAACCGGGGACCCTACAGTCTGGTTCCTACAACCAGGGACCCTACAGTTCCTACAACCAGGGACCCTACAGTCTGGTTCCTACAACCGGGGGCAGTCTGGTTCCTACAACCGGGGACCCTGCAGTCTGGTTCCTACAACCGGGGACCCTAGTCTGGTTCCTACAACCGGGGACCCTGCCTGGTTCCTACTTGCCTGGTTCCCTATGTAAACCGGGACCCTACGGTCTGTTCTTGCCCAAACCTACAACCGGGGACCCTACAGTCTGGTTCCTACAACTGGGGACCCTACAGTACAATTCTTACTACCGGGGACCCTTCAGTCTGGTTCCTATAACCGGGGACCCTATAGTCTGGTTCCTACAACCAGGGACCCTACAGTCTGGTTCCTACAACTGGGGACCCTACAGTACAATTCTTACTACCGGGGACCCTACAGTCTGGTTCCTACACTGGGGACCCTGCATTCTAGTTCCTACAACTGGGGACCCTACGGTCTGGTTCTAAGCAGCTGGGGACCATACATTCTAGTTCCTACAATTAGAGACCCAAAGTATAGTTCCTACAACTGGGGAAACCCTATGGTCTGGTTCAGTTGGTGACACAACAGTTTGGTTCCTCCAACAGGAGACCCAACAATCTGGTTCCTACAACCGGAGACCCAACAATCTGGTTCCTACAACCAGAGACCCAACAATCCGTTTCCTACAGCTGGGGACCCTTTAATCTGGTTCCTATAGCCATGTACCCTACGATCTAGTTCCTACAACCGGGGATCCTAAGGTTTGGTACCTACTGCAGGGGACCGTATGATCTGGTTCCTACAACCGTGGACCCCAGAGTGTGGTTCCTACAACCCTACAGTCAGCGTACCACAGCTGGGACCCTACGGTCTGCTTCCTATAGCTGGGGACCCTACAGCTGGGACTCTATAGTCTGGTTCGTACAGTTGGGGACCCCACAGTCTGCGTCCTATAGCTGACAACCCTACATTCTGGTTCCTACTGCTGGGGGCCCTACAGTCTGGGTCTTACAGCTGGGGACCCTAAGGTCTGCTTCTTAAAGCTGGGGACCCTAAGGTCTGCGTCTTACAGCTGGGTACCCTACAGTGTGGTTCCTGCAGCTTGGGACCTGGAAGTAGATGTCATGGGGTCCAGGTGTGGTCACCTCATAGACCAGTTCTGTGGGAATGTCAGGCAAGTCTTTGAACCTCAGTGTCAGAACTTGTTTTTAAACCAGCTGCTGGAGCTTGAACTGGATTTGTTCCATGTCCCTTTCCAAGAAACGGACTTGGTTCCACTCTGGTCTCACTCCTGGTCTTTGGACCCCCTACTGTCACTCTGTCCCCTCCAGTCTCTGTAGCTGTCTCCCCCTGGTCTCTAGCTGTCTTCCCCTGGTCTCTAGCTGTCTCCCCCTGGTCTCTAGCTGTCTCCCCTGGTCTCTAGCTGTCTCGCCCTGGTCTCTAGCTGTCTCCCCCTGGTCTCTAGCTGTCTCCCCCTGGTCTCTAGCTGTCTCCCCCTGGTCTCTAGCTGTCTCCCCCTGGTCTCTAGCTGTCTCCCCCTGGTCTCTAGCTGTCTCCCCCTGGTCTCTAGCTTTCTCGCCCTGGTCTCTAGCTGTCTCCCCCTGGTCTCTAGCTTTCTCGCCCTGGTCTCTAGCTGTCTCCCCCTGGTATCTAGCTGTCTCCCCCTGGTATCTAGCTGTCTCCCCCTGGTCTCTAGCCGTCTCCCCTGGTCTCTAGCCGTCTCCCTGGTCTCTAGCTGTCTCCCCTGGTCTCTAGCCGTCTCCCCTGGTCTCTGGCTGGCTTCTCCCCTGGTCTTTGGCTTTCTAAGCCCTGGTCTCTGGCTGTCTCCCTGGTCTCTTGCTTTCGCCCTGGTCTCTAGCTGTCTCCCCTGAGTATCTAGCTGTCTCCCCTGAATGCTCTAGCACCTGCAGCCCTGGTCTCTAGCTGTTTCCCCTGGTCTCTAGCTGTCTCCCCTGGTCTTTAGCTTTCTTGCCCT
>JAGKQL010000057.1:3199295-3212717 GCA_018398635.1 Cyprinodon brontotheroides
CCTGGTCTCTAGCTGTCTCCCCCTGGTCTCTAGCTGTCTCCCCCTGGTCTCTAGCTTTCTCGCCCTGGTCTCTAGCTGTCTCCCCTGGTCTCTAGCTGTCTCCCCTGGTCTTTGGCTTTCTCGCCCTGGTCTCCTAGCCGTCTCCCCCTGGTCTCTAGCTTTCTCCCCCTGGTCTCTAGCTGTCTTCCCCTGGTCTCTAGCTGTCTCCCCCTGGTCTCTAGCCGTCTCCCGCTGGTCTTAGCTTTCTCGCCCTGGTCTCTAGCCGTCTCCCGCTGTCTTTAGCTTTCTCGCCCTGGTCTCTAGCCGTCTCCCGCTGGTCTCTAGCTGTCTCCCCCTGGTCTCTAGCTGTCTCCCCCTGGTCTCTAGCTGTCTTCCCCTGGTCTCTAGCTGTCTCCCCCTGGTCTCTAGCTTTCTCGCCCTGGTCTCTAGCCGTCTCCCGCTGGTCTCTAGCTGTCTCCCCCTGGTCTCTAGCTGTCTCCCCCTGGTCTCTAGCTGTCTCCCCCTGGTCTCTAGCTGTCTCCCCCTGGTCTCTAGCTGTCTCCCCCTGGTCTCTAGCTTTCTCGCCCTGGTCTCTAGCTGTCTCCCCCTGGTCTCTAGCTTTCTCGCCCTGGTCTCTAGCTGTCTCCCCCTGGTCTCTAGCTTTCTCGCCCTGGTCTCTAGCTGTCTCCCCCTGGTCTCTAGCTTTCTCGCCCTGGTCTCTAGCTGTCTCCCCCTGGTCTCTAGCTGTCTTCCCCTGGTCTCTAGCTGTCTCCCCCTGGTCTCTAGCTGTCTTCCCCTGGTCTCTAGCTGTCTCCCCCTGGTCTCTAGCTTTCTCGCCCTGGTCTCTAGCTGTCTCCCCCTGGTCTCTCTTTCTTGCCCTGGTCTCTAGCTTTCTCCCCCTGGTCTCTAGCTCGTCTCGCCCTGGTCTCTAGCTGTCTCCCCCTGGTCTCTAGCTTTCTCGCCCTGGTCTCTAGCTGTCTCCCCCTGGTCTCTAGCTTTCTCGCCCTGGTCTCTAGCTGTCTCCACCTGGTCTCTAGCTTTCTCCACCTGGTCTCTAGCTTTCTCGCCCTGGTCTCTAGCTGTCTCCCCCTGGTCTCTAGCTTTCTCGCCCTGGTCTCTAGCTGTCTCCCCCTGGTCTCTAGCTTTCTCGCCCTGGTCTCTAGCTGTCTCCCCCTGGTCTCTAGCTTTCTCGCCCTGGTCTCTAGCTGTCTCCCCCTGGTCTCTAGCTGTCTTCCCCTGGTCTTTAGCTGTATTGCCCTGGAACATGAAAGGGAGTGTGCCTTTCTCGTTAATCCAGACCTTCATTGCTAGCATGTTTAATTAGAACTACAGGTAGCTGGAATTCTTACATGATTCCAGATATTGCAATGGATGTAATGAAAACAAGCTACGAAGTTGATCCGCCAAGAGTTCAGGGAGCTAGAGAAAATTGACGCTCATTTATTCAAATCAGGAGGAGATAAGTTTATTTCCTAAAATTGTACAGTCAATGCTTTTTCATTAAAGCGGATGTCTTCTCCATTAGATTTAGATGACCGTGAGGGGAGATCGGGGTAGCCTGGCTGGATCAGAGGCTGGCAGGCTCCCCGCCTCACTGCCTTCTGTTTTCGACCGAGGCAGGCAGAAATAGAATGTCCCAGGATTCACAGAATTCGATAAAGAATCGGAGCATGAGAATCAATCGCCGGTGAGAATCATCAATAATGGAATCGGAATCGCGGGAAAAATCTTATCAATTCCTAACCCTACCCATGTCCATCCTCTGTTGTGTCAGTTCTTGATCTATGTGGTGTTTCTTCTCAGATGGCGAATGTGGCCTACCTTCAGGGTCATCTGGACAGTGTGAGTATTATCCACTCACAGCTCAGAACCATCTTATTTGTGGTCATGTGACCCAAAGGGGGGGGGAGTCTGTGATGCTTTTTGATATCCCGTCTTCCCTTCAGGCAGAGAAGCTCTTCAAAGCAGCCATGAGCTTCATGCTTGCAGGAGGAACTCCAGAGGTGAGTCTGTCCACCACAACTGTCCATGCGCCCCAGGTGGAGCTGATCTCCAGGACTCTCTTCCTGTCTGTTTCCAGGACGACAACGCTGTTATTGAGATGTCTCTGAAGCTGGCCACCATCTATGCTGAGCAGAACAAGTAACCATTTGATGCACTTTTTGGTTTGAGAATCTGTGTGTCAGTACGGGTCAGTTCCCCGTTCAGTTTCTGGTTCTATAGGAAGGAGTCGGTCTTTAGCTAACCTCCTGGTCCATGATGAAGCAGTGGCTACAGCTGCCTCCCCTACAGAGCCTGAAGGTCCTGGCAGGTCCAGAACCCTTCGGCACTGTAGTTCCTTCAAGCTTTAGCAGAACATGATTCCCTAGAACCTGAGGACAACCAGAACCCAGGGAGGGGAACAAAGTAAAGACCTGATTCTGGTCTTGAGAGGCTGAAATGGAACCACTGGGTACCGAGCCACCCCTAATACTCGGCTCATGCTGTTATGGTTCCTCTTTAGTCTTATCAGTTGAAAGTGGACCAAAGCTTAAAGATTGTTCAGATCAAGCCTTGGGCCCACAGGCCCCTGAATGCCCCCTGCTACAACGGCCCCTGGTTAGACAGTAGATGTTCAGTAAGCCCAGTGATCCCTCGACCCAGAGGTCAAAGGTCACTGCCTTCTCTGTGTTGTTCAGGGCGGAACTGGCAGAACACGGCTTCAGGTTCTGTGTGGAGTCCCTGGAGGCCAAACTGGAGAAACACAAGGAGCAGATGGAGGACGAGAGGACAGGTGAGAAAGCTGGGACAGGGATGGGGGGACAGGGACTGATAAGTACCCACCTATCTGTATTTGCTGGCAGAGGAGCAGGAAGTTCTGAGGAAAGACACCCACCTCCTGCTTGGCCTGTGTTTGGACTCGCGTGCCCGGTACCGAGCCTCGCTGCTGCAACTGGACCGGGCCAGACAGGACTACAGAAAGGCCCTGGACATCTGCAGGACAGAACAGGGAGACACCCATCCACAGGTACACCTGTCCCCTGGTAGACATCTTCACAGGTAGACATGTCCACAGGTAGTCATGTCCACAGGTAGATGCCCACCCATAGATATGTCAGCAGGTAGATATGTCCAAGGGTACACATGTCCATGGCCACAGGTAGACATGTCCACGTCCACAGGTAGATATGTCAGGGGGAAGATATGTCCGTAGGTAGACATGTCCCCGGGTCGACATGTTCATGGGTAGACATGTCCACGGGTATACATGTCAGCGGGTAGACGTGTCCACAGGTAGACATGTCCACATCCACAGGTAGACATGTCCATGTCAACAGGTAGACATGTCAGCGGGTAGACATGTCCACAGGTAGACATGTCAGCGGGTAGATATGTCAGCACAGTTAGACATGTCCATGTCCACAGGTAGACATGTCAGCAGGTAGACATGTCCATGTCCACAGGTAGACATGTCCACCTTCAGACATGTCCACTTCCACAGGTAGACATGTCATTGGGTAGATATGTCCACAGGTAGACATGTCCACAGGTAGACATGTCAGCGGCCTGAGTAAACATGTCCATGTCCACAGGTAGACATGTCCACGTCCACAGGTAGACATGTCAGCGGGTAGACATGTCCACGTCCACAGGTAGACATGTCAGCAGGTAGACATTTCCATGTCAACAGGTAGACATGTCCGCAGGTAGACATGTCCATATCCACAGATAGAAGTCTCCACGGGTAGACATGTCCACAGGGAGACCAATTCTCTGGTACATTTGTCCTCTGGAAGACATGTCCACCAGCTTTCATGTCTCCCATCAGACTCTGGTCCTGATGAGCGACCTGGCCACCATCCTGGACCTGCAGGGTCATCATGACGACGCCTTGGTTCTGATCCAGCAGGCGGTGGATGTGAGCCGCTCCACAGACCATGAGGATCATCACCTGCTTCTAGGAAACCTGGCAGGAATCCTTCTGCACACAGGTGAGACATCTGAAGACAGGACTGTCCACCTGGTCTCTGCTGGTTCCAGTCTCTGGGTTCTGTCTCCACAGGTGACTGGAGGATTCTGTTCGGTTCTACCAGGAGGCTCTGGGCCTGGCCAGGCAGGCGGGAGACCAGGCAGCCGTCCAGCAGATCCAAGAGGGACTTGAGGAGGTGAAGAAGAGGAGGGGCCAGGAGAGGAATAAGCAGGAGGAGGAGGCAGCAAAGCTACCCTGATGGTGCTGATGGTTCTACTGGTGACCCCGCCCCAGTCCAGCATGTGCCCTTCTTCATGCAAACTACAGAACAAGAACCCTGGACTCAGGGGGGACTGGCGAAGAACTGTGGGGGTCCGGTTCCCTGCGGTGGGGGCCCGGGTCCCTGTGCCTCCCATTTTCTGAGCCGTTCCTGATGACAGCAGTAAACACAGTGGAGGGGGCGGAGCTTAGTTACTGCATGTTTGTTGTGTCAACAGAAATAAATCCTGATGGTTGAAGCATGTCGGCTGGTTTATTGTCTGTGATGAAGGTGAGGGGGCGGGTTCCATGGCCCCGGTGGAGAGGGATTAGAATTGTTCTGGTTCTGAAGGGTTCTCCCTCAGCTGAGCAGAACCTCATGGAGCAGCAACATTAGTTCAGAGGTTCTGAGCCAGAACAAACTTTGGATCATTGCTCACTTTGAGCTATAAAATGAGGGACTCTAAACCTGGTGAAACGGACCAATATTGAGAGCAGATTGGATCAGGTTCTGGTTCGGTTTCATCTGCATGGACAGATGGAGAACCTCTCAGAACTTTGGAGCTTTGCTCCTATTTCTGGATGGTTCCTGGTGTCTGAAGTCCGGCCCGGTCCACAGCAGGAGCAGACGGTTCTGTGGGAAAGATGCTGCTTTCTTGAACATCAACAGGAGCTTTAGAAGCACTCAGGTGAATCCGGGTAAACATCGGAGGACACAGGCATGTTTGGGTTCAGCTGTGGGAAAGGAGATAATTACTGTTGTTCTGATGAAACGCGTACACAGACCCGCTGCTATAAAGGCTGCCGCAGTCCGTTTGGTTCTGATCCCACGGGGCCACGACGGATCGACACCCAGAGCAGGTTGGAGGACACACAGGTGAGTGACTGGGCTTCATCCCAGAGCGCCCGAGAACTCTGCTGCTGGACCACTCAGGAAGTTCTGGTTCCATGGAACAGAACCTGGTCCTGTTTGGTCTGGCCTGTAATCTATGTAATGGGTTAGCTTCATCTGGATTATAGACAGATATAGCTGGGTATCATCAGCATAACAGTGGAAATTAATCCCATGCTGTCTAATAACTCTACCGATTGGGAGCATGTATAAAGTAAAGAGAATTGGTCCTAGCACTGATCCCTGTGATACTCCATGGGTAACCATGACAACATGAAGGAGGATTTATTTTTAACCTGAATAAACTGACCAATCAGATTCCATCATTGCTGCAAGACGAAGGGAAACATAGATCCAATCCTGCAGGTTTGATCCTTCAGAAAACCAACAATCGGAGCGAAGCTAAACCGGTTCTGGGTGGTCTGTGGCGCCCATCCACACACACACACACACACACACACACCCACATCTGGGGGAAGGCAGCGTTTCCAGGCAGGGATGGACAAATCGATGGATGGAGTTCATAGTGCTGGTAAAGAGTCTCAGTCATCCTGGTCCAAAGAGGGTAAAAATAATCTTTTTTCCACCATCTTTTCTCTAGAACTTCACGTCTGACAGGAACAGACTGAGGGATTATCATCCTTCATGATGATTTCAGTTCAGAGCATGACTCCACCCCTTTTCCTCCACAGTTAACCACCTGCCCTCTGATACAGACACTGCTACATACAGTACTTATAAAAGTTTTCACCCCCTTTGCTTTTTACCTATTTGGTTCTTTTTGGTTCAAACTAATTAAAATGTTTTTAATCTTATTTTATCCAATGGATCAGCACACAACAAACTAAAGTATCAAAACTCGCCCCTTTGGGCCCGGAGGACACTAATCAGACAGAATGGACAGAGGACAAAGGTAACCCTGAAGGAGACATGACTATAGCTCCACAGAGCAGCAAAAAGAAAAGGCTTCATAGCAGAGGACTTTATGGCAGAGTGGCATAAACAGAAACCACTTCCTCAAATAACTAAAAGGCATGTGGATAACTGCCCTGGAGGAAGGAGCTCTAGTGTTGGCTGTATTATGCTGTTGGGACATTTCTCAGCAACAGTAACTGGATAACTGCTCTAAGGCTAAGAAAAGATGACTAGTGGTGAAAACAGGGGTAGTATGGAGCACCTGTCAGTCTGTGAACTGAAACTGGGACGGAGGTCTACCTTCCATCAGAACAAAGACCCACAGCACAGAGCTGAAGCTGCACTAACACTAAATGTGATGAAAACGACCAAGTCAAAGAAATACCTGCTGCCAGGTTTGATCATCTCATAGAGACCAGTCCAAAGAGACCGATCCAGAGAAAGATCAATAGACTGACCCAAGCACAGCAATCCAAAGAGAACCATCCAAAGAGACTGATCCAGAGAGACTGATCCAGAGAGACTAATCCAGACCGATCCAAAGAGACCGATCCAAAGAGAGACTGATCCAAAGAGACCAATCCAAATAGACAGATCCAAAGAGAGACCAATTCATCTTTATTGTAGACATTAATGATACTTTTGAAGGGCACAGTATGTTCACCGTTTTCTTTAATGTTTCCACAAAACTCTTCAGCAATAGTTTTCCTTATTTCCAACACAACAGGTATTTGTAGATTTTAATGGACCCATGTGTGACCCTGCAGCATAGGTTCCTACTTCCTCTACACCATGCCCATATATGGTTAGGAAGAGCATAGCCACCAAAAGTAACATGAAACTGTCCTTTAGCTTTCATACATCTGACCAAATATGTTCTATTTGTTCCAGTTTAGTAGAATGTCTATGAATTGGTATTTGTTAGAAGATCTCTGAGGTGAGAAGATGAGGGCTAGAGATGTTAGCTCCATTTTTCTGAGGGCTTGGAGGAAGGTAGAAACTTTGATCTGTGTTCTTCTCTTCAGGTTTGGTACTTCTAACCTCTGACCCTGCAGCAGTGATGGAGCTGGATCAGAACTCTGGGGTTCCTGCTGACACTCTCCAGCAGACTGCAGTGAGTCTTTGCCTGGAGGCCTGCAGGAGTTTGATGCTTGATCTGCTGGTTCTTTGTAACCTTGTTCACCTTCTGGGTGAAACAGTAGATATTCTTTAACTGAAGAGTAGCAGGAGAAAGTAGCAGAGAGAGGAAAGAGGGCATCATGTCCTCCAGCAGCCTAAGCCTATAGCAGCAAAACTACAGAGATTTCAGGAGAACCTGAACTTCTCTAATGTGAGGTCAGAACCTGTTCTGGATCAAACGGCAGACTTCCTTCTGGTCACCTTAATCCAGGTTCTACCATCAGTAATAAAAATATGGTTTCTTTCTGTGCCCCAAGTCTGTCAGTGAACTGATGACATTCCTTTGGTTTCCACGAATTCATGAAGACTTTTAGATTTTTTGAATCCTTCTAAAATCGGGTTTGATCTTCCTTTCTTTAGTCCCCTCCTGGTCTACACGGCCATAGCGAGCATGAGGAGGAGGGTCTGAACCAGGAAAAACATCAGATGGCCCACCAGAAGCAGAACCCTAAAGGTAAGATGCCAGAAATGGGGTTGGGTTCCCTAGACCAGGTTTTGGAGATCTTTGAGGTTCTCCAACTTTCCTATGTTTTAGGAAAGGGAAAGCTTTGAAAGAGGGAACATTTTACCCGGAGCCGGTCTCTGATGTTCTGCAGCAGCCTTCAGCACATCTCTGAGGGTTCTAAGGGGTGCTCAGGGGTTCTTAGGCATTCTAAGGGGTTCAAAGGGATTCTGAGTGGTTATAAGGGGTTCTGAGGGGTTCTCAGTGGTTCTAAGGTGTTGAAAGGGTTGTAAGGGGTTCTAAGTAGTTCTAAGTGGTTCTGATTGGTTATAAGGGATTCTGGGGGGTTCATGTGGTTCTAAGGGGTTCTAAAGTATTGTACTGGGTTCCAGTTGGTTCTGAGGAGTTATAATGTGTTCTCAGTAGTTCTAAGGGTGGTGGTGAGGACAGGGTAGAAGATCATGGGGGCGCCGCTCCCCTGCATCAAGAACATCGCACATAGGCGCTGCCTATCCTGGGCTCACCAGATCCTCTCCGACCCCACCCACCCCAACCATGGACTGTTTTCCCCCCTGGCGTCCGGCAGAAGGTTCCGCAACATCTTCTGCAGAATGACCAGACTACTGAACAGTTTCTTCCCCCTGTCCATCAGACTGCTTAACACCACATAACCACATAACACTTCCCACATGCTTCACGGCACACACACACACACACACTTAAAATCACCCCCATGGACATGGACAATACTGCTTTGCACCTTAGTTTAGTTTTGTCTTCAATTTTAATGTTTCGTTTAGCTTAATAACTCAATATACAATATATTGATATATATACACTCACCGACCACTTTATTAGGTACCCCATGCTAGTAACGGGTTGGACCCCCTTTTGCCTTCAGAACTGCCTCAATTCTTGGTGGCATAGATTCAACAAGGTGCTGGAAGCATTCCTCAGGGAGTTTGGTCCATATTGACATGATGGCATCACACAGTTGCCGCCAGATTTGTCGGCTGCACATCCATGATCGCGAATCTCCCGTTCCACCACATCCCAAAGATGCTCTATTGGGTTGAGATCTGGTGACGGTGGAGGCCATTTGAGTACAGTGAACTCATTGTCATGTTCAAGAAACCAGTCTGAGATGATTCCAGCTTTATGACATGGCGCATTATCCTGCTGAAAGTAGCCATCAGAAGTTGGGTACAGTGTGGTCATAAAGGGATGGACATGGTCAGCAACAATACTCAGGTAGGCTGTGGCGTTGCAACGATGCTCAATTGGTACCAAGGGGCCCAAGAGTGCCAAGAAAATATTCCCCACACCATGACACCACCACCACCAGCCTGAACCGTTGATACAAGGCAGGATGGATCCATGCTTTCATGTTGTAGACGCCTAAATTCTGACCCTACCATCCGAATGTAGCGGCAGAAATGGGAGACTCATCAGACCAGGCAACGTTTTCCAATCTTCTATTGTCCAATTTCCATGAGCTTGTGCAAATTGTAGCCTCAGTTTCCTGTTCTTACCTGAAAGGAGTGGCACCGGTGTGGTCTTCTGCTGCTGTAGCCCATCTGCCTCAAAGTTCCACACGTACTGTTCGTTCAGAGATGCTCTTCTGCCCACATTGGTTGTAAACGGGTGGTTAGTTGAGTCACTGTTGCCCTTCTATCAGCTCCAACCAGTCTGGCCATTCTCCTCTGACCTCTGGCAACAACAAGGCATTTCCACCCACAGGCCTGCGGCTCACTGGATGTTTTCTCTTTTCAGACCATTCTCTGTCAAGCCTTAGAGATGTTGTTCGTGAAAATCCCGGTAGATCAGCAGTTTCACGAAATACTCAGATCAGCCCTTCTGGCACCAACAATCATGGCACGTTCAAAGTCACTCCAAATCACCTTTCTTCCCCATACTGATGCTGCGCTTTGAACTGCGGGGGAGATTGTCTTGACCCATATCTACATGCCTAAATACTTCAGATTTGCCGCCATGTGATTGATTGGCTGTTTAGGGGTAAGTGTTAACTTACGGTTGGAAGGTGTACTAATAAGAGTGGCTGATGAGGTGTATATACTTCTTTTACCCTATACCATGGCTGGCTCTTGGCTCTTAGTTATAGAAAACATATTTATTGTGCGGGAATAAGGTCTTGGCTCTTTACTGGTAACCGGGTATTCGACATTTTAGATTTGTCAGATTCACCTTGTGTTTTATTGGAAGCGTTATGGGGGGGTTTTATAAGTGGTTATAAGTGGTTCTAAGGGATTCTGAGTGGTTATAAGGGGTTCTAAAGGGTTCCAAGGGGTTCTAAGTGATTCTAGGCGTTACAAGTGGTTATAAGGGGTTCTAAGGGGTTATAAGGGGCTCTAAAGAGTTCTAAGTGGTTCTAAGTGGTTCTAAGTGGTTCTAAGTGGTTCTAAGGTGTCATAAGGGTTCTGAGTGCTTATAAGGTATTCTAAGGGGTTCTAAGTGGTTCTGAGTGCTTATAAGGGATTCTAAGGGGTTCTAAGTGGTTCTGAGGGGGTTATAAGGGATTCTAAGGGGTTCTAAGTGGTTCTGATGGGTTCTAAGGGATTCTTAGGGGATCTGAGACTGTTCAGAAAGGGCTTTTCTGTTCTAACCTCCACTGCTTACATAGAAAGTTCTCACAGGATCAGAACCTGCATAAGGACTCAGTGAGGTCTTTAGAAGTTTAGAAGGTTCATGTTCCTAATCCGGTTCTGTGGGGCATAACCGGGTCAGAACCAGCCCCTTGGACAGTGAACATTGGATGTTGTTGATGTGACCCGCTGCTGGCCCACACAGCAGACCCACGGCCTCTGTTCATTGTTGCTCTGAGGGTTCTGGTTCCGGACACCTGACCCAGAATGGGTTATGACAGGAGCAGAAGGTTCTGGAGTTCTGCTGACTCATCACCTTCTGACCCCCCCCTTCTCCTGCACCCAGTCAGCTGTCCCGGTGCTGGTAGCTGATTGGCCTTTTGAGTCAGCGGTTCCCAGGAAAGCACTGAAGCGGAAAAACTCCTGATTTTGGAAATGGAATTATTGGTGAAACCTGAGAGCGTGGAGCTGATTGGACGGATCGGAGCGATGGTGGCGAGCAGGAGGTTCCCATGAGAACAGAGCTCTGCTGGAAGGTTGTCACCATGACATCACCGAGCTCACGTTTCTCCCCGTAGGACAGAAACGGCTTAGTGGAGATCAGAACCAGCAGAACATCCAGCAGGTCAGAAGGTCCTAAAGGTTCAGTCTCTACAGCCAATAAAGACCAAACGAACTGTGAGGCACACAGACCAAACAGGCTGTTCCCTGGAATATCCTGGAATCTCTCCAAATGAAAACCAAAACCAAATCAAATTAGAGAGAGAAAAAAAAAAATAGGAAATTCTAATGATTTTTTTATTTGGTGTAAAAGAACATTTTCAGGAAAACTATGATAATCTTTAAAGTTCAGAAGCTCTCAGCTTCATTTTAAATGAAAGAAAATATTAAGGAAGCTATTAGCCTCATCAGAGAGGCTCCTCTAGTGCTACGTCTGCAGTGAGGGGGCCTGTTATTTGACTTCGAGCGACCCCTGATGCAGGCAGGAATATTTACGAGCCATGAGGACAGAATTCAAGAGTTTTATTTTCAACCTTTTGTCTGCATTCAGAAGCAGAAAGTTAAGAGTCATCAGGTTTTCTGTCTTCAGACATGCCTGTAATCTATGTAATGGGTTAGCTGCATCTGGATTATGAACAGTTCAAGCTGGGTACATCAATCAACATAACAGTGGAAGTCATCCCATGCTGTCTAATAATTCTACCAATTGGAGCATGTATAAAGTAAAGAGAATTGGTCCTAGCACTGATCATCAGAGCTTTTTCAGTGTTTATCATTAACATGGACAAACTGAATTCGATCAGATAGATAAGATTTAAACCAGTCTGAGTGCTTTCCTTTAATTCCAACCAAAATATTTCAGGAGGTCACAAAGAATATTTCTGATCAACTGGATCAAGTACGGCACTGAGATCTAACAGGACGAGCACGAATACGTCCGTCCAGTATCCGAGGCCATGAGAATATCATTAGTGACTTTCGTACCAGAGCTGTTTCAGTGCTATGATGAGCTTCCTAAAGCCAGACTGAGGCCCCGTCTCACGTAAAGTCCAAGCGACACCTAAACGCTAATATTTCTCTTTCCAGTGAACGCTTATTTCAAAGACGAGACGTAAAATAAATGTGATCGACCACACGTAATGCATGAAAACGCTGCAAAATGTATGCCAGGCCTGTGAGGTGGCGCTGTGGTGCCAAAGCAAAAAACGCAGGGCGTAAAAACAGGCAACGCGAAAGGTGTTGGCAATGCGGAGGTAATATCGTGAGCTTCTTAGAAACTCTTCAAAAGTCTTCAATACCAATCTGCTTCGCTACTTTCATCTCAAAAGTGCATGTCATTAATTCACCATCAAACACTGACATCAAACACTGACATCAAACACTGACATCAAACACTGACATCAAACACTGACATCAAACACTGACATCAAATGTCAATCATTTCTGACAGTACTTCAAAATTAAAGTTTAGATAACTTTACTGATGTTTTATTCAAACCCTTAAATTTGGATAAAAAATAATAGATTATTAAAAAACTCCCCAATGTTTCTTATTTATATTTATCATTTATTTATTTATTTGGTGAATAGGCAGGCAGAACTAGGATTGGGGGAGAGGGTTGCAGGTGAACAAATCCAAACCAGCTGCATGTTTTGGCTCTTCTGACTCCGCCCCCTCAGTTCACAGGTCGGATGACGTCTCACCTGTCCAGCGTCCCCCGGTGAGGCGGGGCTCCAGAGGATCAATCCTGGCCAGAGATCAGCTCAGCGACTTCAGCGACCTTCAGGTGGGTGGCTGATTGATGAGGTCAGAGGGGCGGAGCCTAACATGCTAACAGCTATGGGGACACGCTACGCTTCCTGCTTTAGTCCTTCAGGCCCTCCTGACGTCCCTGTCCTTCTCCCAGTACTCCCAGAGGCCCTGGCACTGGGCTCCCAGTCCAGGAGGAACCTCTGAGGTTGAACGTCGTGATGAGGTAAAGCAAGAGCTGGAAGATGTCTCCAGGTGTCCATCAGGACCAGGCTGTCCCCACCAGGGGGACAGTCACACACAGAGGGTTCTGAGCTTCAGACCCAGGACATGGACCATGTTTGGACTTGTAGGTTCAGCCTCTGGTTCGAGTCGTCATGAAGCCAGACCAGAGGTGTTCCTGAAGATGTTCTCGGTTTAAACTCTGAGTTCAGCTGCTTCAGGCGGATCAGGAGGTCTGCTGGGAACAGAACCAGAACAAAGGCCTGAAATATGAAGCCAGTTAATCCAGCAGGATTGGGACTAACTGGATCCTGTTAATGGGAGCCAATGGCTGATGGTGGGCTGGACCTCTGCAGGTGCTAAAGTTCTGGCTCTGCCTCCTCTGGGCTCAGTTGTTCTGGTCATCAGGATGCTGAGTTTGGACCTGAGGAGAGGGCAGAACAAGGTACAGCTGCTGCTTCCTGGTTCTGGCGGTTCTGGTTCTCTGGTTCCTGGTTCTGATTGAGAACATGATGATCCTCAGCTGGACTTCAGACCTTCAGGATCTTCATCAGGACCTCCAGTGATGTCATGTGTTTGTGTGTCAGATGTTGGTGGAGTTGAAGGAGCTGGAGATGGATCAGAACCAGGACCTACACTGGAGGGAGACGGGTCGCTGGATCCGATTGGAGGAGGATGTGGAGGAGGCAGGAGCAGTGGAGAACCTGCGCCCGGCTGTCCTTCCACCCCTGA
>JAGKQL010000057.1:3212968-3273048 GCA_018398635.1 Cyprinodon brontotheroides
GTAAGATGTTTTCAAAGCAATTCTGAGTGCAAAAAGAAACAATAAAAATCAGGAACCAATTCAATTCTATTCAGTTTATTTCTATAGCTCCACCACATCATGTCATCTCATGTCACTTTCCAGTTCACCAGATCATCCAGTCAGATTGATTCAAAGTTTTCTATCTAAGGAAAACCAGCTGATTGCATCACTCATTGACTCATCTTCAGCAATCCTCACACTAAGCATGCTTGTAGCGACAGGGAGAGGAAAACTCCCCTTTGAACAGGAAGAAACCTCCAGCAGAACCAGGCGTCACTGCTGAGTGGCGAATCATCTGCTGTGGAGCGTACCCAGAAGCAGACTCTGGAGCTAAGCTACCGTTAGAAAGACGCATTTCTGCACAGCTGGAAGATCAGAGTTAGTCAGAGTTCAGCGCCGCATCGATCATTCCGCTTATTTTTCTCCCTGCTGCTGCCAGGATCCATCTGAGTCCCGGTGCAGAATGAGCAGCGCTGCAGGCAGGTGGGGGCGTGGCCAAACAGGACGCAGCGGCACGGCTGATACTGCTTAGCTGCTAGCAGTGGTTTACAGTGCACCATGATGCACTTTAAACCGCTTACAGACCAGGGAGCAGGTGTGGACAAAAGTAACTAGAAGGAGCTAAGGAGGAAGGAAAGGACACTAGGGGGCAGCAGAGAATAACAGAGAATAACCAGGGGTAACAGGATAACTTAAATGAGGCTAAAGGGGAATAAAACTAATGACTACAAAATAAGGAGCCGACCTAGGGAAAAGCAGAGGATAAGAAAAGGAAATGGAGATAAAAGGAAAAACATGACGTAAAAGATATGAGAGAGAAGAACTGAAACTAGAACACTAGACAGAAATGTTGAAGAAAAGAGAGAGGAAAAAAAAATGAACAAAGGAAACTGGAGAAGCCAAAGAATAAAAAACAGAAACCAAAGCTTCAGAATTGTGCAGACTATGACAGTCTGTTTGCTGCTATTAGCTTTACGATGATCCAGTTAGCTTTGTTAGTCTGGAGTTCTGGGCCCCTTGGCATGCGCCATGATGGTGTCTCTCCTTCTAAACATCCTGAGCTTCTACGTGGCTTAGCTCTATGATGTGATGTCTGAGTGACCTTGATGATGTGTCTCAGCTCCCTCCCAGGACCTGGTTCTTGTGCAGAGCATGCGGATCATGTCCTGCATGCCGTTAACTTCTCCCTGTGCTGTGACTGCAGGCGCGGTGGGCTTCCTGGACCAGCCCCTCTGTGGTGTTTGTGCGTCTGCAGGAGGCGGTTCTGCTGGACTCCGTTTTGGAGGTTTCCATCCCAGTCAGGTTCTTCTTCTTGCTGCTTGGCCCACCTGCTGCCAACGTTGATTACCGCCAGATCGGGCGCTCCATTTCCACGCTGATGTCAGACAAGGTCTGCTCCTGCTCCCAGACGCTTCATTCTGCTGCCGTTAAAGTCCAGCAGGTAACATTTCCTGCTTCTGTGTTGCAGCACTTCTCTGAGGCAGCGTATTCCAAGCAGAGAGCCAGCAGGATCTGCTGACGGCCGTCAACCGTTTCCTAGAGCGTAGCGTGGTTCTCCCCCCATCTGAGGTCAACAGCGATGAGTTGCTTCCCTCTGTCCTCGGGTCCAAAGAGGAGAGAAGCGATCAGAGCAGCAAAGTCCAGGAGAGCAGATCTGCTTACAGCAGGACAAAAGTGAAAGCCTCAGTCTCCCAACCAATACGTGAATCTGTGGTGGTTTTAAACCCCTCAGAGGGAGCCCTGGCAGTCCTCAGAGCCCATAGACCTGAGGGATGAATGGGTTCAGAACCACTGAGTCTGCTGGGCGCCGTTTGAAGCTGGCCGCTTTTGCTTTAATGGCAGTGGTGATTAAATGAGCTTATCGCCAGCGTATTGGTGAAACACATCATTTTCAGCGTATTGGTGAAACATCATTTTCAGCGTATTGGTGAAACATCATTTTCAGCGTATTGGTGAAACATCATTTTCAGCGTATTGGTGAAACATCATTTTCAGCGTATTGGTGAAACATCATTTTCAGCGTATTGGTGAAACATCATTTTCAGCGTATTGGTGAAACATCATTTTCAGCGTATTGGTGAAACATCATTTTCAGCGTATTGGTGAAACATCATTTTCAGCGTATTGGTGAAACATCATTTTCAGCGTATTGGTGAAACATCATTTTCAGCGTATTGGTGAAACATCATTTTCAGCGTATTGGTGAAACATCATTTTCAGCGTATTGGTGAAACATCATTTTCAGCATATTGGTGAAACATCATTTTCAGCGTATTGGTGAAACATCATTTTCAGCGTATTGGTGAAACATCATTTTCAGCATATTGGTGAAACATCATTTTCAGCGTATTGGTGAAACATCATTTTCAGCGTATTGGTGAAACATCATTTTCAGCGTATTGGTGAAACATCATTTTCAGCATATTGGTGAAACATCATTTTCAGCGTATTGGTGAAACATCATTTTCAGCATATTGGTGAAACATCATTTTCAGCGTATTGGTGAAACATCATTTTCAGCGTATTGGTGAAACATCATTTTCAGCGTATTGGTGAAACATCATTTTCAGCATATTGGTGAAACATCATTTTCAGCGTATTGGTGAAACATCATTTTCAGCGTATTGGTGAAACATCATTTTCAGCGTATTGGTGAAACATCATTTTCAGCATATTGGTGAAACATCATTTTCAGCGTATTGGTGAAACATCATTTTCAGCATATTGGTGAAACATCATTTTCAGCGTATTGGTGAAACATCATTTTCAGCGTATTGGTGAAACATCATTTTCAGCGTATTGGTGAAACATCATTTTCAGCGTATTGGTGAAACATCATTTTCAGCGTATTGGTGAAACATCATTTTCAGCGTATTGGTGAAACATCATTTTCAGCATATTGGTGAAACATCATTTTCAGCGTATTGGTGAAACATCATTTTCAGCGTATTGGTGAAACATCATTTTCAGCGTATTGGTGAAACATCATTTTCAGCGTATTGGTGAAACATCATTTTCAGCGTATTGGTGAAACATCATTTTCAGCGTATTGGTGAAACATCATTTTCAGCGTATTGGTGAAACATCATTTTCAGCGTATTGGTGAAACATCATTTTCAGCGTATTGGTGAAACATCATTTTCAGCGTATTGGTGAAACATCATTTTCAGCGTATTGGTGAAACATCATTTTCAGCGTATTGGTGAAACATCATTTTCAGCATATTGGTGAAACATCATTTTCAGCGTATTGGTGAAACATCATTTTCAGCGTATTGGTGAAACATCATTTTCAGCGTATTGGTGAAACATCATTTTCAGCGTATTGGTGAAACATCATTTTCAGCGTATTGGTGAAACATCATTTTCAGCGTATTGGTGAAACATCATTTTCAGCGTATTGGTGAAACATCATTTTCAGCGTATTGGTGAAACATCATTTTCAGCGTATTGGTGAAACATCATTTTCAGCGTATTGGTGAAACATCATTTTCAGCGTATTGGTGAAACATCATTTTCAGCATATTGGTGAAACATCATTTTCAGCGTATTGGTGAAACATCATTTTCAGCGTATTGGTGAAACATCATTTTCAGCGTATTGGTGAAACATCATTTTCAGCATATTGGTAAACATCATTTCATTTTCAGCGTATTGGTGAAACATCATTTTCAGCCTGGTGACCTCATGCATTTTGATGTTCTCTCTCAGACTCTCTGGTTCCGCGTAAAGTTCAGTGAAGTCTCCGCTGAAGCGTTGCCTGGGTCGCGTGTTCTCTTTGGAGGTCTGACGTTCATGTGACACTGATGGCGATACCCTCAGTACCTGAGTGACATCCGGGACGCTCTGAACCCTCAGTGCATGGCGTGCCATCATCTTCATCTACTTTGCTGCCTTATCTCCTGCCATCACCTTCGGCGGCCTGCTGGGTGAGTGACACGGGCTGGGCCGGGTGAAAGGAAGCCGGGCTGGGACACCTCTGACCTCTGTCCTGTGATCCAGGTGAAAAGACGGAGGGAACTGATCGGTGTGTCGGAGTTGATTGTTGCCACGGGCGATGCAGGGCATCGTGTTCAGCGTGCTGGGAGTTTTCTGCTGGTGATCGGCTTTCTCTGGACCGCTGTTGGTTTTTGAAGAAGCTTTCTACACAGTAAGGAAGTGTTTGCATGCACCGTAAGCCCCGCCCCCACATAGGCTGCCCCCACATAGAATACCTCACACCAATTCAACAACACAAAGAGTTCCCCGCCAAAGTCAGGTTTTCATCTTCTAGCCTCCCAGGTCGCTTTTTACACGGCGCGCCGCTCTGATTAGCCGGCAGTTCTGGGCAGAGAATGCCGCCATCTTGGCTTTCACTGCCTCTGCATGGGGGCGCAGAGGGAGCAGGATCCGGAGCGCTGGGGGGTGGGGCGCTGGGGGTGGGGTGCTGCAGGGCGGGGTGCCGGGGTGGGGTGCTGTGAGGTGGGGCGCATGGGCAGGAGGATGTGAGATTTGCAACAGGAGAAGTGGCGCAAGTGATGTTCAGACACTGTCGCTTCTCGTGACAACATGCAGTAATTTATAAATGTTTTAAATCAGGTTGGGTCCGGATCAGCCAGCAGGTGGATCCGGATCCGCTAACCCGTGACCTTTGACCTAGGGTGTCGCTGCATCCTCTATTTACACACTAGTGATGCGATGTCTGAGGTATAATGAAAACCAAAATAGATCATGAAATGTTCCCACCTGGATGGACTCCAGTTAGCAGCAGATCACCTCAGATCACTCTATAGATCTAGATCAACCAGATCATTCAGTCAGGTTAAAGATTCAAAGTTTCTGTCAGACTAAATCCTGATGGTTGAAATAAATAAATGTAACATGAAATTAGGGAAATGGAATTATAATTCAACATTAAATCGCTACCTTTCATGATTACTGTAGTTTGTCTTGTTGCAGTTTCTCCATGTTGCGCTTTCTATCCTCTGAGGATGTGAAGAGGATGAGTTTAGATCTGTTCCAGATACTGAGGCTCCCTAAACGCCTCCAGCTCAACCTGAACCCTCTGGCTGTCAGACAGGAAAGATGTAGAGCAGAGAAATTGTGGACAGTTTCATGCTTCTTAACGTCATCTTAAGCAGTCCTATTCTATTCAGTTTATTTCTATCTTCTATGGTGCCAATTTACAACACATGTCCACTGCCAGCAGAGATGGCAAGTCAAAAGTACTCACTTTCCGTACTTGAGTAAAAGTACAGATACTCTTGTGTTAAAAAATACTCTGGTAAAAAGTGGAAGTACTGATTAAACTTCTTTACTCAAGTAAAAGTAACAAAGTACAGGCTTGTAAATTTCTTAAAGCTACAGTGTAATAATTACCAGGGATGTACAGTCAGAAATGTAATATATTATACATAACTATGTTATTTATCATCATCACTTGTGCTCAGCCTCTAATCCCACAGTTATGTTTGGCTAGCCTTAGTATTTATAATTACATAGGAGCGTGGTCTCGCAGCCATGGAGGCAGCATATCTTTGCGCTACGGCAGCTGTTACGCCCACCAAGGACCGATTGCGAGATCGTCCATTACAATAACATGCTGCTGCGCGATGTTGCTGTTACTCTCCAGTATATTTATTCAGCAACGTCCCTGACGTTTCACAGAGGTAATCATTCAGTCATTTCTGTAAAATAATTTTCTAGATCTCCGTTGTGTTCATTTTCAGTAATCATCACAAATGCGTCCATGCTACTATGCCCACCGCCACCAAGCTGCAATGATTTGCACCCGCCAATGAATACGGCCGAATCTATGCGATTCATCTTGGAAAACCCCTTTGATAGAGGAGGAAGAGGCTGGATTGGTTCATCAGCCAGCTGGTCAGAGAACGGAGTCAGGGGCCTCTTCACTGGGGGCCATCCAGTCCAATCAGAGCAGGGCTGCCCTCTGGTAGCGGTTCTGGTCAGAACTTTATGGACTGGATATGTAGCTGAGGACCAGAGGGGTCTGGTTCAGGGACCGGTGGATCTCCACCCTCCCACTCTAGATGATGTGGTTCCCTCCGGCAGACCTTCAGCTGGGAGGTTCACAGCTGAGAGTGAATCAGCTCCTCCAGCTCTGGTTCTGGTTCTGGACCAGAAAAAGGAAGAGAAGACTTCCTGTCTCCAGTAGCCTGGGCTCCATCAGTGAGGAGAGACTGGAGGTGGGGATCTTTAGACGGTCTATAGACGCATCTATAGACGGTCCATAGACTGATCTATAGATGGACCCATAGACAGATCCATAGATGGATCCATAGACGGTCTATCGACGGACCCATAGATGGCTCTATAGACGGATTCATAGAAGGACCCATAGACTGATCCATAGACGGGCACGGACACGATCAGATCAATCAGATAATCTCAACGTCTCTTTATAGATCCACATCAATCAGATCACCTCAGTTCACTTTATAGATCCAGATTAATCAGATTATCTCAGGTCTCTTTATAGATCCAGATCCAAGATTCTCTCCTACTGGATGAGCAGGTATAGATGGTAGATATTGACTCTTCAGCAATCCCTCCCTCTGAGCATGCATGCAGCGACAGTGGAAAGGAAAACCAGGAAGAAACATCCATCAGAGCCTGTGTTGGTCTGCAGAGTAGGTTTTAATGGCCGGTCTCTGTGTTCCTATGTTTCAGTTTTGCAAAGACAATGAGATAGAGTACCTGACCGGCCGCGTCTGGATCGGCTTCTGGCTGGTGCTAATCGTCATCATCACTGTGGCCTTGGAGGGAAGCATCCTGGTTCGATTTGTTTCTCGCTTCACTCAGGAGATCTTCTCCTTCCTCATCTCCCTCATCTTCATCTATGAGACCTTTGCCAAACTGGTGAAGGTGAGTTCAGGGACCTGCAGGTCAAGAATGGCTAGAGCTCTGATCCCCTCCATCACTTCTTCTCTCTTCTCTTTTAGATTTTTAAGGAGCACCCACTCCAGACCTGTTTCCATGGAAACGGAACCTCATCTCCTCTTCTATGCAACCACTCCATGACTGTGGGGGGTCCCAGTAAAACCAGTGGGGAGCCCAACACCGCGCTGCTGTCACTGGTCCTCATGGCGGGAACATATTTCATTGCCTTCTACCTGAGGAAGTTCAAGAACAGCTCCTTCTTCCCTGGAAGGGTCAGTACCTACCTGGACAGAACCAGGTCCAAACGGACGCCTGAAGAGCCCAACACCTGATTTAGTCTCAAGCAGCCCCACAGTAGCTCCTGAATGTTCAAACAAGTTCTGATAACATGATTAGTGGTGAGATGAGGGGCCTAAAGTCCTCAACCAGAACCAGAAACTGATGGCTCAGTTCAGACACCTGGATCAGACATGGTGTCTCCTGGAGCAGCAGGTCCAGCTTCCTGTTCAGAGACCCTCTGAGTTCTGAAGGATTTCCTTCCTTTAAGGCTGGTTAGGGTCCAGGAACAGTATGCACCAGTATGGACCAGTTGGGACTAGTTAGGAATAGTATGGACCAGTTGGGACTAGTTAGGAATAGTATTCACCAGTTGGGACTAGTTTGGACCAGTATGGACCAGTTGGGACTAGTTAGGAACAGTATTCACCAGTTGGGACTAGTTTGGGCTAGTATTCACCAGTTGGGAACAGTTTGGACCAGTATGGACCAGTTGGGACTAGTTAGGAACAGTATTCACCAGTTGGGACTAGTTTGGACCAGTATGGACTAGTTGGGGCTAGTTAGGAAAAGTATTGACCAGTTGGGACTAGTTGGGATCAGACTCAGCTGTTGACATCATTCAGGTCCATCACTGAACATGACTGTTCTCTTGACCCGGTCTAGAGACCTTGAACCATGTGGGCCAGTCAGAGGAACCATGGGCCAGTCAGAGGAACCATGTGGGCCAGGCCAGTCAGGGGAACCATGGGCCAGTCAGGGGAACCATGTGGGCCAGTCAGAGGAACCATGTGGGCCAGTCAGGGGAACCATGTGGGCCAGTCGGGGGGAACCATGTGGCCAAAGTCAGAGGAACCATGTAGCCAGTCAGGGAAACCATGTGGGCCAGTCAGGGGAACCATGTGGGCCAGTCGAGGGAACCATGTGGGCCAGTCAGGGGAACCATGTGGGCCAGTCAGAGGAACCATGTGGGCCAGTCAGAGGAACCATGTGGGCCAGTCAGGGAACCATGTGGGCCAGTCAGAGGGGAACCATGTGGGCCAGTCAGGGGAACCATGTGGGCCAGTCAGAGAGGAACCATGTGGGCCAGTCAGGGGAACCATGTGGGCCAGTCAGGGGAACCATGTGTGGGCCAGTCAAAAGGGAACCATGTGGGCCAGTCAGGGGAACCATGTGGGCCAGTCAGGAACCATGTGGGCCAGTCAGGGGAACCATGTGGGCCAGTCAGGGGAACCATGTGGGCCAGTCAGAGGAGCCATGTGGGCCAGTCAGGGGAACCATGTGGGCCAGTCAGGGAACCATGTGGGCCAGTCCCAGGGGAACCATGTGGGCCAGTCGAGGAAACCATGTGGGCCAGTCAGGGGAACCATGTGGGCCAGTCAGGGGAACCATGTGGGCCAGTCAGGGGAACCATGTGGGCCAGTCAGGGGAACCATGTGGGCCAGTCAGGGGAACCATGTGGGCCAGTCAGGGGAAACCATGTGGGCCAGTCAGAGGAACCATGTGGGCCAGTCAGAGGAACCATGTGGGCCAGTCAGGGGAACCATGTGGGCCAGTCGGGGGAACCATGTGGGCCAGTCAGGGGAACCATGTGGGCCAGTCAGAGGAACCATGTGGGCCAGTCAGGGAATCCCAGGGCTAGGTCAGAGGAACCATGTGGGCCAGTCGGGGAACCATGGGCCAGTCAGGGCCAGTCAGGGGAACCATGTGGGCCCAGGGGAACCATGTGGGCCACCAGGGGAACCATGTGGGCCAGTCAGGGGAACCATGTGGGCCAGTCAGGGGAACCATGTGGGCCAGTCAGAGGAACCATGTGGGCCAGTCAGAGGAGCCATGTGGGCCAGTCAGAGGAACCATGTGGGCCAGTCAGAGGAGCCATGTGGGCCAGTCAGAGGCCATGGAGCCAGTCAGAGGCCATGTGGGCAGTCAGAGGAACCATGTGGGCCCAGTCAGGGAACCAACCAAGGCAGTCAGGGAGCCATGTGGGCCAGTCAGGGGAAACCATGTGGGCCAGTCAGGGGAACCATGTAGGCAGTCAGAAACCATGAGTCAGTCAGGAACCATGTGTGGGCCAGTCAGAGGGAACCATGCAGGCCAGTCAGAGGAACCATGTGGGGCCAGTCAGGGAGGAACCATGTGGGCATGGGCCCAGTCAGAGGAGCCATGGCAGGCCAGTCAGAGGGAACCATGTGGGCCAGTCAGGAGGGAACCATGTAGGCCAGTCCAGAGGAACCATGTGGGCCAGTCAGGGGAACCATGTGGGCCCGGTCAGAGGAAACCATGTGGGCCAGTCAGGGAACCATGTGGGCGGGCCAGTCAGAGGAACCATGTGGGCCAGCTCAGGGGAACCATGTGGGCCAGTCAGGAGGAACCATGTGGGCCAGTCAGGGGAACCATGTGGGCCAGGGGAACCATGTGGGCCAGTCAGGGGAACCATGTGTGGGCCAGTCAGAGGAACCATGTGGGCCAGTCAGGGGAACCATGTGGGCCAGTCAGGGAACCATGTAGGCCAGTCAGGAGGAACCATGTGGGCAAAATCAGGGGAACCATGTGCAGGCCAGTCCAGGAGGAACCATGGGCCAGTCAGAAGGGAACCTAAGGGCTAGTCAGGGGAACCATGCTTGGGCCAGTCAGGGGAACCATGTGGGCCAGTCAGGGGAACCATGTGGGCCAGTCAGGGGAACCATGTGGGCCAGTCAGAGGAACCATGTGGGCCAGCCAGGGGAGCCATGTGGGCCAGTCAGTGGAACCAGTCAGCTAAAGCCAGGAGGTCCATGGGGCCAGTCAGAGGAACCATGTGGGCTAGTCCAGAGGAACCATGTGGGCAGTCAGGGGAACCATGTGGGCCAGTCAGGGGAACCATGTGGGCCAGTCAGGGGGACCATGTGGGCTGGGGTCAAGCATGTGGGCTAGTCGTGGGCCAGTCAGGGGAACCATGTGGGCCAGTCAGGGGAACCACGTGGGCCAGTCAGGGGAAGCCCTCAAGTCCATGCGTGGGCTGGGGTCAGGGGAACCAGGCGGTTCTTCTTCCACTGGTTCTGCTGAGGATTAAAGTCTGTTCTGTTTCAGATCCGGAGAATCATCGGAGACTTTGGCGTTCCCATTGCCATCCTCATCATGGTTCTTGTGGACTACAGCGTGGAGGACACCTACACCCAGGTGAGTGGAGCTGGTTGTCATCCCTGGTTCTGAGGCCGGTTCTCCTGCTGATCCTCCTTGTACCTGCTGGTCCCCAGAAACTCAACGTTCCCAGTGGGTTCTCGGTGTCCAGTCCAGAGAAGCGGGGCTGGATCATCTCTCCACTCGGTTCTAATGGACAGTTCCCAGTTTGGATGATGGGAGCCAGCATCCTGCCGGCGGTTCTGGTCTTCATCCTCCTCTTCATGGAGTCCCAGATCACAGCGTACAGAACTTCCCTTCCCTCAGATAAACACGGTGCCAGTACCTGAACCAAAACCAACAGCCCCAGTAAAGGTCCTGACCCAAAACTACTGTCCATTTAAAACCTGCCTTTAAACCAGTTTTAGAACTGATCAATCTGGACCGGGATGGTTCTTTGCAGTACTGTGTTTCTGTCAGATTTGGATCTAAATCCAGGTCTTGATTTTACTCTGAAATTTTACTCTTGGTCTTTTTAAGGAAAAGCAGCTTCTGTTCTAAGTCTGGACTCTTGGTTGTGACACTTGGACTCGGTCTTTTTGAGTTGACTTGGGTCTTAACTGGGTTCTGGACTCTTGGTTTTGGTCTCGGGGTGAGTGGAGGTCTTTTACGGATGTTCTTCTGTTTGGGGTCTTTCTGCCTTCAGGCTGATCGTCAGTAAAAAGGAGCGGATGCTGGTGAAGGGAACCGGCTTCCATCTGGACCTGCTGATCATTGTGGTGGTGGGCGGAGTCTCTGCCCTCTTTGGTCTGCCATGGTTGTCCGCCGCCACGGTTCGCTCTGTCACCCACACAAACGCCCTGACTGTCATGAGCAAATCCGTTGACCCTGGAGACAAGCCTCGGGTGCAGGAGGTCAAGGAGCAGAGGGTGACTGGGTTTTTGGTGGCGGTTTTAGTGGGTAAGGCGGTGTCCGGGTGCCGGCCGTTGGGTCGCCTACGGTGTGCTGTAAATTCCTAACAGGTCTCTGCTCCGTCAGGTCTGTCCATCGTTATCGGGGACGTTCTACGCCAGATCCCGCTGGCGGTTCTGTTCGGTATCTTCCTCTACATGGGGGTGATGTCCCTGAATGGGATCCAGCTGACGGAGCGACTCATCCTGCTGCTGATGCCACCAAAGTACCACCCGGACCACAGCTACGTGCGGAAGGTATGACCCGGTCTCAGCGAGTCTGGGTCTCTGCTCATTCTGGAACTGAGCCGTTTCTCTCCCTCTACCAGGTGAAGACTCTGAGGATGCACCTGTTCACCCTGGTCCAGCTGATCTGCCTGTCTCTGCTGTGGGTTGTCATGGCAACGGCAGCGGCGCTGGCTTTCCCCTTCATGCTGCTGCTGACCATCCCCCTCAGGATGCTGCTGCTCCCCCGCCTCTTCAGCCCCAGAGAGCTACTGAGTGTGAGTACCGCCCCCCCCGGCTCCCTTCTATGGACCGGTACTGCCCTCTGACCTCTGACCTCTGACCCACAGCTGGATGCTGAGGATGCAGAGCCCCACCTGGAGGAGAAGGAGGGTCAGGACGAGTACTCTCACCTGCAGATGCCTGTATGAGCAGCTGCTGAGTGAACTGGATCAGAACCAGACCATCTGGACCTCATAAAGGCTGCTTCTTTCATCTGGTTAATGCTCCTGTAATATTTCTCTGTAAAGATCCAAAATGACCAGAACCTTCAGCTCTGAGTAAAACTGACTCCATCATAAACGTCTCTGTCTTTTATTTGGACTCATGTTGCTCCAGAATCTGCATTTTAATAATAATCCAGGTTCTTCTCCAGATGAACCGGGTCGAGTGGTTTCTCACCTCCTCTTACTGCAGAGAGACTCACATTTGGACTTAAAACCCGACTCCCACTGGGTTCTAGCTCAAACCATTCAGGGTTGTGACCTCTGACCCTGCACAGAGATCCTTTGGCTGGACAGGATTTCTGTCTCCAGTTGAAGGTGACTGGTTACCGATGGCTCCTGCCCTCACAGAGTGATGCCTCTGGATCACATAAAGGCTAAAGGCCTGGTTATCGTCCCGCAGCAGAGTGTCACAGTTAGCATGTCGAAGGTATGATGCAGATATTTTTGATTTATGCCCAATATTGAAGCGTGGTCTGCGCTCTGTTATTCCACGCCACAATGCCAGAGGGCCAATCAGGAACTAGCTAGGATTGTGAGTGTCTGTGTGTCGGTTTGACGAACTTGTTCGCCGTCTACAACCCCTCATCCAACGCCTCATCCAACGCCGGACAACACACAGTTGCCCCGTGAGTGTTCCCCAAAGACCGGCCGTGGTGCTGCATGTTTTGGCTTTGGGTGCAAACCAACAGACCGTCGCACAGAGCTACAAACTAGCGTCCTGCACGGCGTCTGGGATAGAGTCAGAGGTGAGCCAGTTGGTGTGGACGGCACTACAGCTAGAGTTTCTGACATTAGGGACCAAACAGGAAATAGTGTATAGCGGAATGAGAACTGATCAATCAGAGGCCTGCTGTCTTTGGCGCTGTCTGTGATCACCTACAGTTTTGGAGAGGTGCAACAGAGTGTCTGTGGAAGGATAGAGAGGGTCTCTACCTTCAAGTAGCTTGAGAGACGCTTAAAGCAGCCTTTAGAATGTAAAACCTCATTAATAATGTTTATTATTACTGAGGTTCTCCTATCATATTTTGCGGTAACCTTTAGTGTGTAACCTTAAAATTTATTTCCCGCTGTAAATGATTTTACAGTTTGAAGAAATAGAAAATTACACCACATAATGCCAACCGTCACCAGGATGAGCATGACAAGGAAGGGCTGTATATGCTTCATGCATCATCTAGGTAGTAAACAATGGATTACCGCTTGGAGAGTTCTTTACTGTCACAGGTAGGAGCTTCAGTGTTCGTGGCCGGGATGATTTAAACACGCTGAAATTAGGGGACTGGTATCACAGATTAATAGTTTGATAGAGGCCTCCCCCTCAAAATCCCACATCCTCTGTTGTCGCCCCCGCCACGTCACGTCATCGCCATGAGTGCTTGTCTGTCAATGTTAATCAATGACAACTGTTCCACATCCACCGGCCATTTCCTCCGCCATTGTCCCCCTCAGGTCACCAACCAGGAAGCAGATTTCTCATTAAAATATCTATTTTGTAAGGAGGGACTTAAAATTTAATCAAACCAAGACAGAAAGAAACTTCTTATTGCAGGGAATGGATGAAGAGATGTTGAGTTTGGGAGTAGAGAACAAACAACGTTCATTCAAAAAGCAGTTTAGAATGATCCTAGTTATGCCTCTTATGTAAATTAGATTTTTCCCCACTGTAGAGAATATATATATATATATATGGATATATATATATATATATATATATATATATATATATATATATATATATATATATATATATATATATATATATATATATATATAAATATCTACAGTGGGAAACATCTAAATCTGGATCCAGTGCATTATTTCACAAAATTAGTGCATTTGCTCTGGATAGAAAGAGGTAAAACAGTGATTTTGCCAATGAACATAAGATTATTTATGTATTTAAAAATAAAGAAAACACAATTGCATTGTCTTATTTCAAGTGCTCTGTTATCTAATTGTATTGTTTTAAGAGTAAAAATACTAATTACATTGGCACACTGTCACATTGACACACTCAAATTAAGGGTAAATACACTTAATTTAAGAAACTTTTACTTATTTATAGGTCGTTATTCTCTAGCCTTTTGTCCGCCTCGAAGCCTCCTTCCAAACATAACCGCTTAATGATTAACTGCAATTAGTTCACCAAATTAACGATATTATAATATGCCATTCCATTTGTTCGTTTTTGCAAAACATTTCGCAATTTGCAAAGAATTATAAAACCAAATGGCTAAACATATTTCATAAATTCTGTAGCCGCAATTAAGCGGCCTTAAGCGCAGCGCGCCTATTTGCACGATCTTTAAATGATTTACGATCCGGAAACCCCCGGTTCAGCCTTTGCGCTTCGTTCTTGCTGAAAGCTTGAATTTAATAAAACGCCAGCCCCGCCTTGTTGTGATTTTATATTCTATTCTATTCCCAGCCAGTTGGTGCCTCCTGGTGCTCGTGACACGCAAGATGCTGCTTGCTCGTCTCCCATTGTGCAAAATATCTTATTTAATCAGACATTATTTCCGCTGTTATATACTATGTTTATGACACACAGTCCTCTATCAACTTTAAATTTTAGGAAACGTAAATAGATTTTTAAAAGCAGTTTATAGCGATTCCAGCACTAATCATGGTCAAACAGTTTATTCTGCACATACATGACAAAATCACCACAACTTGTTCAAAATATAAGATTTTATTAACAAAATCATTCAGCTCCAAGTCAACAAACGTATTTCAGTTTAACCCTTCCTCAACTAAGACTAGTGCAAAACCCCAACTAAACCTAAACTAACTACTATGCGTACAAAGAGGAAGGGGAAAACGGTTGGTTGAAAACCATGCGTATACTTGTTTAAGCATGGATTCTGTGTTTGAAACCTGTAAAGTTTATCTGGAATAGCTTGGATTCTGGTCAAATTTTCAGCTTTTCACTAATTTAAAAAGAAATTGGAATGTTTTCAGACTAGTTCACAATTAAAATCCAGGAGGTGAATAAAAACATTAAATGGTTCATTATTAAAAGATTTGCTAAGTCCAATAACCAATAACCTTTTAGTTAATTAATTCTTTACCCTCTTTGAAATAGCTAGCAGCAGTTAACAGACATCAGGATTCCACTAAAATGACTCTTGGTCAGACTTTGCTAAATTGTGGAAATGTAATGAGCATCTGGAGGAGACCAACATGAACACTGATGTTATATCAGTGTTTAAATCCTTAGTGAATAAAGATTGTCTAAGCTTTGTGACGCGGCCTGTGGAGGCCTTGCCTGAAACGGGGTTGTTGCAGAGATTCCACAGCTGATTCCACATCATCATGTCAAGATGAAATATGGACACTGGTTCCCAATGTCCAAAAAGTTTGATCATGGCATATGGCACAACACTCTCCTCAAACTCCGAGGAGGTCGTAGAGGAGCAGGGAGGAACAGCGGAGGCTGTAGGCTCTGCTCTGCGCATGCCGGCGGTCTGGAGCGCAGCGGTGATGGAGGATGTGGGATTCTGGGGTTAGTCCTTGGCTGATCCGGGTTCTAATCCAGCCTGTGGTCCTTTGCTGCATGACTCTTCCTCTCTCTCATCCCCCTTTCCTGTCAGCCTACTGTCAGAAAAACAAGCCACTAGTGCCGTAAAACAACAAAAACTGTCAGTTTGAAAATTAATTAAACTTATAAATAAAAACCTTTGTTTGGATTCCAGATAATTATTGAATACTAAACAACCCCAACGTTAAAGCTGATGAAGTGTACTGTGTTTTTGGTCCACTAGGGGGCGTGTTAGAGCAGCTGGGTGGGCACTGAATGTCCTGGGAGCAGCTGGGTTCATGCTGGAACTTTTTCCCACCATATAATAATCTGACATCCCAGCAAAAACCGACCGAAATTCATTTAGAAATATCAAATTAGAAATGAAAATGTGTTAGCAGAAAAACATTTAGATTTCAGAGTCAAAGCTGCATGTTTTCTCTCAACAATCGTTCAAACGGTCGCTGATTGTGAGACGTGACTAAAAACTACAAGCTTTTGGTTTTTATGCTCAGCTCTGCAAAAACTAATTAGATTGAATTCGGTTTTAATTAGGAAACATTAAAGCATAAAGCTGCCAACACCTTTTCCTTAACAAGGAAAGAAAAAAGAGGAAAATAAAGTTATGTAAAATGTTTCCCGCTCATCTCTGATGATGGCGGATTCCTTAGAGACGGCTGAACTCTTTAGATCGGAAGATAAGCTGTAAAATAAAAGATTTCAGTTAGACAATTAAAATCAAGGACATGGATGATATGAGAATAATCTCTATTAGAATTTAATCCCAGCCTGATTAATTTCCCTTCCTTCCAGATAAAACCAATCTCATTAGGAAGGTACATGTTCAAAGTTTAGCTTAATTTTAGCTGACAGAGGGATGCTGCCCCCTGCTGTATGCAGGGTGTCATTACTTTATCCTCTCTTCTGCTGTCCAATCTCTTTATTGAACAACAATCAGAAAATATTTGATGACAGAATTAGAGTAGTAATCTTTTTTTTTTTATTATTGTTTTTTGAAGAGCTGCCAGATTTCTAAAACTCTCAGATTCTTTCTTAGAAACCAGACAAGTTTACTCTCATTCCTGGAAGTTTATCACAGCGTTTGATCCCATGAAGAAGGAATCTCTGTTAACTTCTCTTATAAAAGTTGCTTCTGGGGATTTCTTCTCTGGATGTTCAGATTGTGCGCTGAAGCTAACGGCTCTGTGCTGAAGCTAACGGCTCTGCGCTGAAGCTAACGGCTCTTGCGCTGAAGCTAACGGCTCTGTCCTGAAGCTAACCCGGCTCTATGCTGAAGCTAACGGCTCTATGCTTTGGAAGCTAACGGCTCTGTGCTGGAGCTAACGGCTCTGTCCTGCGTCTGAGGCCAGGCGCCTCTACAGTCACATCAGGAAGAGTTACACACCAGGTAAAACACAATCCCTCACGCTAAGCATGCTTGTAGCGACAGTGGAGGGAAAAACTCCCTTTGAACAGGAAGAAACCTCCAGCAGAACTAGGCTCCAGTGTGAGCGGCCATCTGCTGAGGCCCACTGGGGTTCAAGGAGACAGAAGCAGAAGCAGAACATCAATGAAATACGTTCTTTGGCGCTCAGTAATATAGTAATATGTAGATCTATACATCCAGAATGTTTATTCTAGATGTGAAGGATGTCATTTCGTTGGAAATGGTCATTTGGACAAAGATATCAGGGATACATGTTTTGTTAAACTAATGAATATCAAACTGCTTGCCATAGAGCGCTGTGACCGCGATAATGTTGCAGAATCATTTCTATAATGGCCGTAGATCAATGCATCTATTTAGGTGACATCATCTGGCAGCAGGTGAGGATGAAAATGTTCTGATAAATAGAACCTCCCTTATCAAAATCTTCTCATGGGTGTCATGGGTTCTTTAACACAGTAAACACTGAGTGGCTGTTTGCAGCCGCTCTGGATGTTATCATCCTGATAAATCGTCGTTCTTAGACAGGTTTTAGTGGTTGGTATACCTTCCAGACGGTGACTGAGCAGCTTTCCATTCATAAAGTGCAGCAGTGGCTGAATGTAAACAGGGTGGGAGAGACATGGAGGCATTCATGTGGACGATCACAGAGGTGAATATATGCTGCAAAATGCAGTAGAAACACATTTTGAGTTGAGTTCTATTAGGTTTGATGTCATCAGTGTGATGCAGAGTCTGGATTAGATCATCAGTTCATCAGTGTGATGGCGGTGGGGGAGAAGCTGTTACAGAACCTGCTGGACTCACTCATGCCGGGGAAATATCATCAGTAATCTCCTGTCCTGTCGCTGAGCTGTAGAATCCTCCCTATAAATATTTAATTCTCTGATGAATAATGCCGATCAGTTAATGAATATATTAATCCTGTAATCTGTCAAACAGACAGTTCTGCAATGTACTGTAAATGTAATTATATAACCATAAAAATGTCTAACGGACTCATATTAAATATCATCAGTAATCTCCTGTCCTGTCGCTGTGAGTCTGTAGAATCCTCTCCCTATAAATATTTAATTCTCTCTGGAAAGCGAAGCGCGATCATTCTTTAATAAGATCCTCGTCAAACAGACATGACACTGTTTGTTTAAACCTAAGCCTGTAACGGACCTGTATGCTGATTAACGTAATTTTTAGACACTGGGAGGTCATGCTGCTTAAACAAGATCCAATAAGATGAGCGTTTCAGTAATACTTGAGGAAAAGTCAGAGTTTCCCTGATTTCTGGATAAGAAAACGTAGATTTTCCAGTAAACCTGCTTGATGGAACGGATCCTGCCTGGTCTGGAGTGGATCAGCAGGTCCTGCAGGAGGAGGGAGACGGTGGGATTTTATTCTCTGCAGATTGAATCAGAATATTTCCTTCATTTAGATCCAGGATGTTACAGGTGTGCTTCCTTTATGTTATAAGCCTGCATTTTAAGTAAGGATTATTATTTATATATTTATATAAATTATATATTTATATTATATATAAATATAATAATTTATATATTATTAGATTGTTCCTCTTATGGTCGCTGCTTATTCAATGTTTATAGACTAATAAAACAATTTATAACAAAGATCTGGGAAATAAAGTGAAAATGTTTACACTATGCGTGTGAAGCATCAACCGGTTGACCTTTGAACTTTTAGGACTAGTTATCTTAGATCAGGGATTGAGTTCCTGACCTGCTTGCGCTCACTTTAAAGGGGAACGCCTGTTTTTTTTCCATTGGTCCTTGATTTCCTCCGTTATTCCATCATGTTCCTCCTACTCTCCCATCTGAGTTTAGTGTCATTTGGAGTCGCTCTGAAGATATTCCGTTAGTTATATCCAGTAACATCTTCCTATGGGCAACGACTTGAAGGCACAAACTAAACTGTTCATCATTATTCTCTATGGTACGCCAGCATTCAGAACATGGAGGCCAATCACTGTCCCCCAGATATCTGTCTTTTATATTTTTTATATTTTTTTAAAACAAAGCGTGCGTACTTATGACGACATCATCAGCGCGGTGGACTGTAGTAGTGACAGGCAGCCGGGCCACAGGCGGCTACGCTCTACCCCTTCTATTGATTCTAGCTAATCTGAATGGTTCATCATTTGGAGAGCGAGATCATCTGTGGTAGCAGCTCTAGACATCTTCCAGGCATGTGAGGGAAAACTAGCAGCAGTTCAGCGGACAGATGAATGAACGGTAGCCGGCATGCGCTGATGATGATGTCATACACGCGCCGCTTTTATTTAAACTAAATCTGAAATGATTCAATTAACCAAACATTGGAAATAAGATCTGAAGGCAGGTTCCTTTATCAACCTTTGAACATTTTAATTCCATTAAAAATATGAATTAGAGATAAAGTTTGTCCAAAAATATCAGAGAAAACATGGAAAAAATAGAAATGATCTTCCAGAAGGTTTTTATTGCTGCCCAGTTCATTAGTCAAGACATGATTACAGTATGAAAAAAATACCCAGAAAAAAATAATGCAATCATAAAAAAATGGTGTAAAAAACATTCAACAGCTTCCTGTAATCATATCAGGTAAATAAAACGTGTAGCAGAGAATGAGTTCTGGGAAATTACACCTGAACAAGTCTTTAAAAAGCAGAGATATTAAACTTAAAGAAGCATCGGACTCTTTAAAAATGTTAATCCTAAAGGTTTTTAGTAAGTCAGTTTGTTTTAAACTGATCTGTAATTTCAACCTTAAATCAAATTAAACTAACATCTTTAATCTAAATTAGTTTTTCAAACATGTTTCAGTGATTCAGGGCTTCAGGTTAACAGTGAACTACAGACTCCAGTTCTTCTCTTTGTTTAATATTTACCAGGTTTACAATATCAGACCTTATCTGTTAAAGTTTCCATGGAAACAGTCGACCGCTGCCGTTAATGACAGGATTTATCCACACTTAGCTGTGAAAGCCCTTTAACCTGTGACTTTCTCATTTTCACATCAGGTAGACATGGAAAAGGTCTCCTATTCCTTCCTGTGGTGTCTTACAGTGTTTTTCACCCCACACTGCCCTGCACTTTATTCAGATGATTGTGTTTCATCTCTTATCAGGTGTGTGAAAGCTGGGAAACATCTAAGACGCGCAGGGCGGTGAGCCCAGAGAGCAGGGATGGAAAGCACTGGTCTAACACCTCCGAGTTCTCATCTTTTTTGCTTTGCAAAAAAACATTTCTAACCGTGAGCCGTCACGTGAGAGGAAAGATTACTTTTACGAGTAAAACTTTTACCACAGATTTTACAGGAGAAAGGTTTTTCCCCAGTGTGAGTTCGGATGTGTCGATCAAGACTGCTTTTCTTAGTGAAATTTTTTCCACAGGACAGACATTTAAAAGGTTTCTCACCTGTGTGAGTTGCCATATGTATATTTAATAAAGCTCTTCTTTTGAACATTTTTCCACAGGTCTTACATGAAAAAGGTCTTTCGTCTGAGTGAGTTGTCCTGTGTTGAGTCAAACTACCCTTTTCAGTAAAACTTTTACCGCAAATCGTACAAGAAAAGAGCTTCTCCCCTGTGTGAATTCTAATGTGTCTGCTGAGAACAGATTTCTGAGCAAAGCTTTTTCCACAGAACAGACATTTAAAGGGTTTCTCCCCTGTGTGTGTTCTCATGTGGTCGGTCAAGCTGCCTTTTTCAGAAAAACTTTTTTCACAAATCTTACAGGAGAACGGCTTCTCACCTGAGTGAGTTCTCCTGTGTTTGTCAAGATTAGTTTTGTTAGTAAAGCTTTTTCCACACAACGGACATCCAAACGGCTTCTCCCCTGAGTGAGTTCTCATATGTTCATTCAAAACATCTTTTCTTTTAAACATAGTAGATATGTCCCAGAATGCTTTGCACTCGGCCCAAGAAGAAGAGGCGTCATGATGCAGCCCGCTGGCGGTTAAAATGCTTATTCTGGTGAAATTAGGACATAAATCATCTTAATCCGAATAAATAAAATCTGTTCCCATTAATCTGCTGATAGCCGCTCATGGTTCTCCAGAGGAAGGTTTCCAGGAGAACCTAGCCTGTAGCTAACAGCTAGCTAACAGCTAGCTAGCTGCGCTCTGCAGATTGTTGGTGAGTTTCTGTCGGAGTAGCCGCCGCCATTAAATCCGCTCAGATCCAGGAGCTGGACCGAACCGGGACTCGGTGCTGAGAACCACCGAACCAGCGCTAGTTTTAGCCTCTCTTACGGGTTCCGGCGGAGGAGCCGCCGCGCATCTCCGTCCCTCCTGCTCTGGTTTAGCCTGCTAGCTGCTGCGGCTAACCCCTTAGCTCCCCTGCTGCTCCATTAGCAGGAACCCGGAGAAGGTTCTGATCAACCCGAACCGGGATGGAGCGACTCATGGGGCCAGATCCACAGTGCAAACCCAGAGCAGTTGACCTGAACCCTGCTAGCTAAGGTTCGCTGATTGGAAACACGTTAAAGTTCCGATTTAAAGCGAAAGCAGCGGCGGGATGAGCCAGAGGAACCAGCCTGGGTTACAGGGCTTCAAACCCGGAAGCTGAGCTTTAAACTGGGATGATGTCCAGGAGTGATGCTCCTTCAGGACCAGGAGCGGCTGGTCCTGGTCCTGAAGGAGCATCACTCCTGGCTGTCCGCTGCTGTTTTCATTTGGTGGCTGCACGTGACTACAGCTGGCATGGATGGACTGGACTGTTCAATCTGGACTGCTTAATCTGGATGGTTTAATCTGGATTGCTTAATCTGGACTGTTTAATCTGGACTGGACTGCTTAATCCGGACAGTTTAATCTGGACTGGACTGCTTAATCTGGACTGCTTAATCTGGACGGTTTAATCTGGACTGTTTAATCTGGACTGCTTCATCTGGACTGCTTCATCTGGACTGGACTGCTTAATCCGGACTGTTTAATCCGGACAGTTTAATCTGGACAGTTTAATCCGGACTGTTTAATCTGGACAGTTTAATCCGGACTGTTTAATCTGGACAGTTTAATCTGGACTGCTTAATCCGGACAGTTTAATCTGGACTGTTTAATCTGGACTATTTAATCTGGACTGCTTAATCCGTACTGTGTAATCTGTAATAAGCAGGTGGTTTCTCGTCCGTCCGCTGCAGGCTGGTCTGGTCACCATGGCGACGGACGTGGGCTCGCCGCAGCGCTTCTTCCACATGCCGCGGTTCCAGCACCAGGCGCCGCGGCAGGTGTTCTACAAGCGGCCGGACTTCGCGCAGCAGCAGGCCATGCAGCAGCTGACCTTCGATGGGAAGCGCATGAGGAAGGCTGTGAACAGGAAGACCATCGACTACAACCCGTCTGTCATCAGATACCTGGAGGTACGCCGCTGTCCGCCCGCTGGGCTCAGCGCGGTTCTGACCCACCTTAACCGCTCCACTTTGCCTGTTTTCAGAACCGCCTGTGGCAGCGGGACCAGCGGGACCTGAGGGCCATCCAACCGGACGCCGGCTGCTATAATGACGTGAGTCCTGATGGCGGCGAGGCCCGACCGGGCGGGCGGTCTGGATCAGAACCTGACTCTGTGTTCTCTCTGCAGCTGGTTCCCCCGCTGGGCATGCTGAACAACCCCATGAACGCCGTCACCACCAAGTTCGTCAGAACCTCCACCAACAAGGTCAAGTGTCCCGTCTTCGTCATCAGGGTGAGCCGCCGCTGCCGTGACGCATCACTTCCTGTTTGTGTTTGGATCTAAGCGGTTCTGCTGGTTCTGTGTGCAGTGGACCCCTGAGGGCCGGCGCCTGGTGACCGGAGCGTCCAGCGGAGAGTTCACCCTGTGGAACGGACTCACCTTCAACTTTGAGACCATCCTGCAGGTAAAGGTCCACAGGCTGGGCAGCCGGGCCCTCCAGAACCGCTGCCGGTTCTATCAGACCCGTGGGGGAGATGATTCAGAACTGTTCTCTGGACTCCTGAACCGGTTCCAGGTCCAAACGGTGTCAGCCTGCTGTGATCTGATTGGTTGCAGTCACCAGTGATGTCATGCTCTAAACTCATTCCACTGGATCGTCTTTAGAACCCCAGAGAACCCGGTCGGTCTGTCGGTCTGTGGTGGAGCAGAACCTCGGTTCTCTGTGTGGTTCTGGTTTGAGCAACCACCTAACCCCCCGCCCCCCTCTGTGTCTGCAGGCCCACGACAGCCCGGTGCGCGCCATGACCTGGTCCCACAACGACATGTGGATGCTGACGGCGGACCACAGCGGCTACGTCAAGTACTGGCAGTCCAACATGAACAACGTGAAGATGTTCCAGGCTCACAAGGAGGCCATTAGAGAAGCCAGGTTACCTTCCTTCCTCTCTCTGTAGCTCAGGCCACCAGGGGGCGCCGCTGCAGGCTGCTGCTCGTTACTGCACCAAGGGCCCAGTTCTGAATAAAGTCATCCTCCTCACACCGGGCCAGCCCCGTGATCAATAAAGGGATCAATAAAGTTCTGCCAGGCCCCATGACCAATAAAGTTCTGCTAGGGATCAATAAAGTTCTGCTCGGCCCGTTGGATCAATAAAGTTCTGCTAGGGATCAATAAAGTTCTGCTCGGCCCGTTGGATCAATAAAGTTCTGCTAGGGATCAGTAAAGTTCTGCTTGGCCCGGTTTGGTTCGGTTCTCTCTGCAGCTGATGTTTAAATCCAGCTCCCACTGCTGCGTCTGCAGCTCAGACTACGTTTCCCATGATGCAGTGGGGCTGTAGAGAAGCTCCTTCAGTCATGTTGACCCTGAGATTAAAGGTTCTGATAGGTTCTAGTGGAACTCAAAACGCTTCCAGAACCAGAGGAAGGTCCGATGAGCTCTCAGACCAGCCGGATCAGAACCGTTCCGAATGGGAGCCACTGAGCTCTTATTGAGTTGGGTCTAGGGCTGCAACTAACGATTATTTTAAAAATCGATGAATCGGACAAAAAATATTTTTTATATTAACCTCTTTATTCCAAAATAAACATTTTAGACAGAACAAACAAGCACACAAGTACAGGTTGCTCATTAACTGTCCTGGTGCAATATGAAAAATAAATGTTTGTGTTAAAACTACACGCAAACTTCCATGAGAAATGTAGCTGTACATCCACAAAAATATAGGCTACTTTGTTTCATAAAGCGCAAAAAAAGACATTTTTGTTTTTAAAAGCCCCTAAGGGGTTCAAACAATAGGCCCCCCCATTTCAACAAATGAGTTTTTTTAGACTAGAAGAGTTCTGCCTTTTAAGACAGGAAAGTAAAGCAGTTAAAGTTGCTACTTAAGAAAATACCCCTGAACCATAGAGATAAAAAAATAGCCCTGTGATTCAAATTATAAATTGTATTTGGAATAAAAATAAGAGAGAACTAGGGGTGCTAAAAAACACATCCTCCAAGACAGATATTTACATGGGAATGTGGCAGATAATTAATTGACATATACTGATCTTGCTGGATTTTATTCTGCTTTACTTCCATAAATTGCAAGGATCTTCTTTACTTTATCTTTGCCAGAAGATTTAAACTTTAAAAGCCTTGCCCTCATAATTTGCAAGTTAATTTATTTTATAAAGAAAATATAAGCGCTGCTTAAGCTAATTCAGATGAAATTAAAAGTAAAATAAGTAGCCAACCTTATCCCTGTCTGTAACCTACTAACACGGCAAGGAAAGCATCAGATGAGCTACCTGAGAAACTAACGCTACGCTTCCCCCACTTTAAAACCAAACAAACATGGCGCCATCCTGCTGATCAGCTCTCTTCACTGCCATCGAAGGCTCCAACGTGTTTCCTTCTCAGGTGCTGCATCATAACAGTGGTGCCTGGCCGTACTTAAAAGTTGCATGTTACGACTTTTTTACTTTACTATTTAATTATTGTGATCAATTTGCGCTGGCTTCATTTGCAGTCTGACGCTGAGGGTAAGCATCCCACGCAATGGCGCGCGATGACGATTAATCGGCGACTCAACTAATCGATGATGAAATTCTTTTGCCAACGCTTTTAAAAGTCGATTTTTATCGATTTTTATCGATTTGTTGTTTCAGCCCCAGTTGGGTCAGCTCTGGTTCTGGTTCCAGGTGCTTCTTGGATTATCAGCAGTTCTGAAGGTCCAGCGATGGGGCGGGTCGGATCAGAACCAGGATTCTGCTCTGTCCAGATGGGGCCAACCGGGTCAGCGCTGTTAGCCGGTCCAGTAGCTCTGTGCTCCTTCCTGGGTTTTGCTGACAGACAATCCATCAGAACCGTCGGTTTGGGTCAGAGGAGCAGAACCTTCAGCTCCATTCTCCAAACCGGGTCAGAAGCTGGAGGCTGTTCTTCTGGACCGGTTCTGATGGACTCAGAGCTCCGTGAACGTCTGCCCCGCTCAGACCCAGCTGCAGCGTGGCGGTTCTGTTTCTACAGCTCCTTGACCCACAGCCTCAGAACCTGTGGTGGTTCTGCTTGGATCCTCCAGAACCGGCCCTAATGGGCCAATCAGAACGCTGGCTCCGACCCTGAGCTCTCCATGTGATTCTGACCCGGATCAATCTGGACTCCATGATTAGAACCTTCTTTACAGAAGAACTGGTTCCAGAATCGAGGTACCGCCTCCACCTGAACCCGGTTCTGGATCCAGTTGGACCTCTGCTCTATCTGTTGGTGATGGCAACCAGAGGGGGAAAGATGGTTGCCATGGAGACCATGTCTGGTGTTTCACCCTGGCTCACCCGGGCGGCGGGTCGGAACCGTACGGGTCAGAACCACCCGGATGGCGGGTCGGAACCACCCGGGCGACGGGTCGGAACCACCCGGGCGGCGGGTCGGAACCGGTTTTGTTTCACCTGATGAATCTTTTCAGAGGATGATGATGATCACGGTTTCTTTAGCAGGCAGCTTTACAGAACCAGAACCATTTGGACCCAGTTTACGAGCTGCTGGTTCTTCTCTAACAAACCTCTCAGAACCGGTTCTGCTCGGAGGAACGTCTGAAAACCCAGGTGGTTCTGATCATATCCCGACCAGAACCTTCAGGGTTCTGCTGGATCTCATCTGATCCTCCTTCAGAACCTTCCTTTTGACCCATTTTAGCCTGGCCCGTCCTACTCCCGGTTCTGGTTAAACCGGGTCTCGGGCCAGCAGGTCCGGATGTTCTGCTGCTCATCGGGTCATGTGGCTCATTCTGTCTGGTTCTGATCCATGTTGGATAGACTCTGACCAGGTCCGGCTGGCCCGTTCGGATCTTTCCTGTAAGCCTGGTCCCAGGTCCGATTCAGAAGAACCGCTCTTTGATCTTATCCAGCCAGGTGTTAGCCTCTCAGACTGGGTCAGAACCAGAACCAAGGCTCAGACCCGTCTGACCTGCGGCACCAGAACTGTAAGGCAGACAGACGTGGTTCTGGGGGATCAGGTGGTGCTGCTTCAGATCGGACCTGTGCCCTGTGGGTGCAGTGACGGCGCAGCAGCAGCAGGGGGCGGGGTTCTGGATGACTGCAGGGCGGGTCGGTTCTGATGGTCCAGAAGTCTAACTCTGCTCCTCCTCTGCAGCTTCTCTCCCACCGACAACAAGTTTGCCACCTGCTCCGACGACGGAACCGTCCGGATCTGGGACTTCCTGCGCTGCCACGAGGAGCGGATCCTCAGAGGTACTGGTTCTGTTGCTGTCGCAGGACGGCGCCGCGGCGTCCCGCTCCACTCAGCCTGTTCTGTCCTCCTTCAGGTCACGGCGCCGACGTGAAGTGTGTGGACTGGCACCCCACCAAAGGCCTGGTGGTGTCGGGCAGCAAGGACAGCCAGCAGCCCATCAAGTTCTGGGACCCGAAGACGGGCCAGAGTCTGGCCACGCTGTAAGTGGACCAGAACCCGTCCGAACCTTCCTGGACCTTCAGAACCTCACTGTCCCGCCTCTCTGTCCTTAGCCACGCCCACAAGAACACGGTGATGGAGGTGAAGTGGAACCTGAACGGGAACTGGCTGCTGACGGCGTCCAGAGACCACCTGTGTAAGCTGTTCGACATCCGCAACCTGAAGGAGGAGCTGCAGGTGTTCAGGGGCCACAAGAAGGAGGCTACAGGTGGGTCAGGGGCCACAAGAAGGAGGCTACAGGTGGGTCAGGGGCCACAGGGGGGTCAGGGGCCACAGAAGGAGGCTACAGGTGGGTCAGGGGCCACAAGAAGGAGGCTTTAGGTGAGTCACAGCAGGGGTCAGGGGCCACAAGAAGGGAGGCTACAGGTGGGTCAGGGGCCACAAGAAGGAGGCTACAGGTGGGTCAGGGGCCACAAGAAGGAGGCTACAGGTGGGTCAGGGGCCACAATAAAGGGGGCTACAGGTGGGTCAGGGGCCACAAGAAGGGGGCTACAGGTGGGTCAGGGGCCACAAGGAAGGAGGCTACAGGTGTGGGTCAGGGGCCACAATAAGGAGGCTACAGGTGGGTCAGGGGGCCACAAGAAGGAGGCTACAGGTGGGTCAGGGGCCACAAGAAGGAGAGCTACAGGTGGGTCAGGGGCCACAAGAAGGAGGCTACAGGTGGGTCAGGGGCCACAAGAAGGAGGAGGCTACAGGTGGGTCAGGGGCCCACAATAAGGAGGCTACAGGTGGTCAGGGGCCACAAGAAGGGAGGTACAAAATACGGGCCTACAGGTGGGTCAGGGGCCACAAGAAGGGGGCTACAGGTGGGTCCAGGGGCCACAATAAGGGGGCTACAGGTGGGTCAGGGGGCACAATAAGGGGGCTACAGGTGGGTCAGGGGGCACAATAAGGGAGGCTACAGGTGGGTCAGGGGCCACAATAAAGGAGGCTACAGGTGGGTCAGGGGGCCACAAGAAGGAGGCTACAGGTGGGTCAGGGGGCCACAAGAAGGAGGCTACAGGTGGGTCAGGGGCCACAAGGTGGGAAGGAGGCTACAGGTGGGTCAGGGGCCACAAGAAGGGGGCTACAGGTGGTCAGGGGCCACAAGAAGGGGGCTACAGGTGGGTCAGGGGGCACAATAAGGGGGCTACAGGTGGGGTCAGGGGCAGGTGGGTCACAAGAAGGAGGCTACAGGTGGGTCAGGGGCCACAAGAAGGAGGCTACAGGTGGGTCAGGGGCCACAAGAAGGACAAGGTAGGGGGGAGGCTACAAGAAGGTGGGTGGGCAGGGGCCACAAGAAGGGGGCTACAGGTGGGTCAGGGGCCACAATAAGGGGGCTGCAGGTGGGTCAGGGGCCACAATAAGGGGGCTACAGGTGGGTCAGGGGCCACAAGAAGGAGGCTACAGGTGGGTCAGGGGCCACAAGAAGGAGGCTACAGGTGGGTCAGGGGGCCACAAGAAGGAGGCTACAGGTGGGTCAGGGGCCACAAGAAGGGGGCTACAGGTGGGTCAGGGGCCACAATGAAGGGGCTACAGGTGGGTCAGGGGCCACAAGAAGGAGGCTACAGGTGGGTCAGGGGCCACAAGAAGGAGGCTACAGGTGGGTCAGGGGCCACAATAAGGAGGGCTACAGGTGGGTCAGGGGCCACAAGAAGGAGGCTACAGGTGGGTCAGGGGCCACAAGAAGGAGGCTACAAGTGGGTCAGGGGCCACAAGAAGGAGGCTACAGGTGGGTCAGGGGCCACAAGGGAAGGAGGCTACAGGTGGGTCAGGGGCCACAAGAAGGAGGCTACAGGTGGGTCAGGGGCCACAAGAAGGGAGGCTACAGGTGGGTCAGGGGGCCACAAGAAGGAAGGAGGCTACAGGTGGGTCAGGGGCCACAATAAGGAGGCTACAGGGTGGTCAGGGGTACAAGGGTCAGGGGGCCACAATAAGGTGGGAGGCTACAGGTGGGTCAGGGGGGCCACAATAAGGAGGCTACAGGTGGGTCAGGGCCACAATAAGGAGGCTACAGGTGGGTCAGGGGCCACAATAAGGAGGCTACAGGTGGGTCAGGGGCCACAATAAGGAGGCTACAGGTGGGTCAGGGGCCACAAGAAGGAGGCTACAGGTGGGTCAGGGGCCACAAGAAGGAGGCTACAGGTGGGTCAGGGGCCACAATAAGGGGGAGGGGGTCAGGGGGCTACAACAGGTGGGTCAGGGGCCACAAGAAGGAGGCTACAGGTGGGTCAGGGGCCACAATAAGGAGGCTACAGGTGGGTCAGGGGCCACAATAAGGAGGCTACAGGTGGGTCAGGGCCACAAGAAGGAGGCTAAAGGCAGGTCAGGGGCCACCTAACAGGGGTGGGTCAGGGGCCACAAGAAGGGGGCTACAGCAGGTGGGTCAGGGGCCACAAGAAGGAGGCCAATAAAGGGGGGCTACAGGTGGGTCAGGGGCCACAATAAGGAGGCTAGAGGTGGGTCAGGGGGCCACAAGCAGGAGGCTACAGGTGGGGCAGGGGCCACAATAAGGAGGCTACAGGTGGGTCAGGGGCCGGGGCAATAAGGGGTCTGACAGGTGGGTCAGGTGGGTCAGGGCCACAATAAGGGGGCTCAGATCAGGTGGGTCAGGGGCCACAAGAAGGGGGCTACAGGTGGGTCAGGGGCCACAATAAGGAGGCTCAAGATCCAGGTGGGTCAGGGGCCACAATAAGGAGGCTCAGATCAGGTGGGTCAGGGGCCACAAGAAGGGGGCTACAGGTGGGTCAGGGGCCCACAAGAAGGAGGCTCAGATCAGGTGGGTCAGGGGGGCCACAACAAGGGGAGGGGCAGATCAGGTGGGTCAGGGGCCACAAGAAGGGGGGCTACAGGGGCCTGGGTCAGGGGCCACAATAAGGAGGCTCAGATCAGGTGGGTCAGGGGCCACAAGGGGGCTACAGGTGGGTCAGGCTCAGAAGGGGGCTACAGGTGGGCCAGGGCCACAACAAGGAGGCTCAGATCAGGTGGGTCAGGGGCCACAAGCAGGCGGGCTATCAGGTGGGTCAGGGGCCACAAGAAGGGGGCTATCAGGTGGGTCAGGGCCACAACAAGGAGGCTGCTAGATCAGGTGGGTCAGGGGCCACAACAAGGAGGCTCAGATCAGGTGGGTCAGGGGCCACAATAAAGGAGGCTCAGATCAGGTGGGTCAGGGGCCACAATAAGGAGGCTCCAAGCTACAGGGTGGGTCAGGGGCCACAATAAGGAGGCTCAGATCAGGTGGGTCAGGGGCCACAACAAGGGAGGCTCAGGACAGGTGGGTCAGGGCCACAATAAGGAGGCTCAGGATCAGGTGGGTCAGGGGCCACAATAAGAGGCTGGGTCAGGTGGGCCGGGCCACGGAAGGCTGCTCAGATCAGGTGGGTCAGGGGCCACAATAAGGAGGCTCAGATCAGGTGGGTCAGAGGCCACAAGGGGGCTACAGGGTGGGTCAGGGGCTGAGACTGGACCAGGTGGGAGCAGCAGCTAGCGTTGCATGGTAAAAGCTTGGTTTTATGGCGCTCTAAGCTCCTCCCTCAGTGAGGACAGTTTCCAGCTCAGGAGCGATTAGGGGAATCTGGTAAAACATGCTTAAGCGGGACACAGCGCCCCATGCTGCTGCTGCTGAGGGTCTGGAGGCAGTCATGAACATCTAGAGACTTCCTGTTATTTAGCTAGATATTTCTCCCCACTATCAACAGGTGGAGAGGTCAGGGGTCAGGACAGTAGCTGAAGAGACAGCTGCTAGCGAAGTTTTTTTTTTATTGAATATATAAGAAAACAATAACAATCTCAAATAACAAGTCAATAACAAATATTTCAATACAAGAAGAAATATCACGGACTCCTGCTTTTGAAAATAAAATTAAATACACATAGGTTGAAACAAAAGTATAAAATACAATAAAATACAATAAAATAAAATAATAATAGTTAAAATAAATTAATCAGTGGGGACTACCAACTGAAAATCTTCAATTAACTCAAACAATTTTAATTGCATTTAAATTCTGCATCTTTCTCAGCGGCGTTTAGAAGTTAGCAGCAGGAGGAAGCGTTTCCTGTGTGAATCAGCTAATGAGCAGCATCTGAGGCTCCGCCCCCTGCAGGTCCAGATCTAACCCTCTGATCTCTGTCCTTCCATCAGCCGTCGCCTGGCATCCTGTCCATGAAGGCCTGTTCGCCAGCGGAGGCTCAGACGGCTCGCTGCTCTTCTGGCATGTGGGGTAAGAAGGCTGGAGCAGCAGAACCTCTCTGGGTTCTGACCCGGCAGTCATCAGCCTGTCTCTGTGTGTCGCAGCGTGGAGAAGGAGGTGGGCGGCATGGAGGTGGCTCATGAAGGGATGATCTGGAGTCTGGCCTGGCACCCGCTGGGTCACATCCTCTGCTCTGGTTCTAACGACCACACCAGGTAGGCACGCCGGTACCGGAGCCGTTTCAGTCCAGAACCGGATCACTCCGCTAACTTCTCTGTCGGTTCTGTTCTGCAGTAAGTTTTGGACCAGGAATCGACCCGGGGACAAAATGAGGGACCGCTACAACCTGAACCTGCTGCCCGGCATGTCAGAGGACGGCGTGGAGTACGGTAAGCCGCAGGCGGCCAGCCGCAGCAGACGGTCTGCGCTTCAGAACCTTCAGAACCTGCGTGTGAACGCTGTGTCTGTGTGCAGACGACGTGGAGCCCAACAGCCTGGCCACCATCCCTGGGATGGGAATCCCCGAGCAGCTGAAGGCGGCCATGGAGGAGGAGCAGAGCAGTAAGTAGTGGAGAAACGGCTCGGCCCGGCCACCAGAACCGCAGCCTCAGGTCTTCCTCCGTCTGCAGGCAAGGAGGCGGCCCTGGATGTGGAGATGTCCATCCCTGGACTGGACTGGGGCGTGGACGAGGTGATGGGCAAGGACTCCAAGAAGGTTCCCCAGAAGAAGGTCCCCTACGCCAAACCCATCCCGGCTCAGTTCCAGCAGGTACGCTCTACCCCCCAACCACGCCGCCGCCATGTGACCACGGCCGCTGACGCTGGGTGTTTCCCTGCAGGCCTGGGCGGAGAACAAGGTTCCCATGATGCCTCCGTCCTCAGAGATGTCCAAAGAGCGAGCCCTGGAGCAGAAGGTGGACGGGAAGAAGAAGACGCAGGCGGAGCTGGAGCAGGAGATGGCGGCGCTGCAGTACACCAACCCTCAGCTGCTGGAGGTAACCCGCTGCTTCCTCCTCAGTCCAGCCGCTGCAGGAGCCGCTCTGCAGGAGCCGCTCTGCAGGAGCCGCTCTGCAGGGTCGGCTCTGCAGGGTCGGCTCTGCGGGGTCCGCTCTTCCTTCCTGTCGGGGTCCATCAGGTCGGGCAGCAGGGAAAGCTGGCTGGTTCTGCTGGAAACGGCTGATGGATGTGGGTCAGCGTTAGTCTAACCGTTGCTCAGATTGCAGTGGATTTAGATGAGAACTGTAGAAATGTGAAGCGACGGCCCTGAATGGTTTGATGATGGATTCGTAGGCTAACTGTAGTGGTAATAAAAACAAACGCTTCATTCATCAGGTGCACAGAGCAACATGTTAATGAGGCATCTGGAAGCTAAATTATATTCAGGGTTTCTATTAAATTATTTTTTAATGAAGGCCTTAACTGGCATTAAAATTCATTAAATGTGGTTATTGTGGCATTTAAAATGCTTTGTAATAATAATAATAAAAGTTTCTAATTAAAGGACTGGCTAGTTGGTTTTATTAAGTCATCAGCTGTCAGGGCTTAGCAGGGGAGGTTAGGCCTAGTGGTTGGAACCTGAGGTTCTAAAGAGTTCGAGCCTGGTAGACAAGCCACTCAGGGTCGACCTTTTAACCCAGGCTGCCACTCAGGGTCAGACCTTAACCCCCAGACTGCCACTCAGGGTCAGACCTTTAACCCCAGACTGCCGCTCAGGGTCAGACCTTTAACCCCAGGCTGCCACTCAGGGTCAGACCTTTAACCCCAGACTGCCACTCAGGGTCAGACCTTTAACCCCAGACTGCCACTCAGGGTCAGACCTTTAACCCCAGGACTGCCACTCAGGGTCAGACCTTTAACCCCAGACTGCCACTCGGGGTCAGACCTTTAACCCCAGGCCACTCAGGGTCAGACCTTTAACCCCCTGCCACTCAGGGTCAGACCTTTAACCCCAGACTCAGGGTCAGACCTTTAACCCCAGACTGCCACTCAAGGTCAGACCTTTAACCCCAGACCGCCACTCAGGTCAGCTAACCCCACTGCCGCCAGGGTCAGACCTTTAACCCCAGACTGCCACTTTCAGGGTCAGACCTTTAACCCCCAGACTGCTGGTTCAGGGTCGTGACCTTTAACCCCAGAGCCACCAGGGGTCAGACCTTAACCCAGACTGCCACCAGGGTCAGGACCTTAACCCCAGACTGCCAGACCTTTAACCCCAGACTGCCACTCAGGGTCAGACCTTTAACCCCAGACTGCCACTCAGGGTCAGACCTTTACCCCAGACTGCCAGGGTCAGACCTTTAACCCCAGACTGCCACTCAGGGTCAGACCTTTAACCCCAGACTGCCACTCAGGGTCAGACCTTTAACCCAGACTGCCACCAGGGTCAGAGCCTTTAACCCCAGACTGCCACTCAGGGTCAGACCTTTAACCCCAGACTGCCACTCAGGGTCAGACCTTTAACCCCAGGCTGCCAGGCATCACCTTAACCCACCATCACTCAGGGTCAGACCTTAACCCTTTAACCGCCCCAGGAGGTCCAGGTCAGACCTTTAACCCACTCACTCAGGGACCTTTAACCCCAGACTGCCACTCAGGGTCAGACCTTTAACCCCAGACTGCCACTCAGGGTCAGACCTTTAACCCCAGACTGCCACTCAGGGTCAGACCTTTAACCCCAGACTGCCACTCCAGGGTCAGACCTTTAACCCCAGACTGCCACCAGGGTCAGACCTTTTAACCCCAGTGACGTGGTTGTCAGACCTTTTAACCTGGTGACTGCCACCAGGGTCAGACCTTTTACCCCCAGACTGCCAGGGTCAGACCTTTTAACCCCAGACTGCCACTCAGGGTCAGACCTTTAACCCCAGACTGCCACTCAGGGTCAGACCTTTAACCCCAGACTGCCACTCAGGGTCAGACCTTTAACCCCAGACTGCCACTCAGGGTCAGACCTTTAACCCCAGACTGCCACCTCAGGGTTGACCTTTAACCCCAGACTGCCACCAGGGCAGACCTTTAACCCCAGACTGCCACTCAGGGTCAGACGGTCTGGCCCCAGACTGCCGCTCAAGGTCAGACCTTTAACCCCCAGACTCAGACCTTAACCCCACTCAGGGTCAGACCTTAACCCCAGACTGCCACCAGGGCCAGACCTTTAACCCCAGACTGCCACTCAGGGTCAGACCTTTAACCCTGCAGACTAACCCCAGACTGCCACTCAGGGTCAGACCTTTAACCCCAGACTGCCACTCAGGGTCAGACCTTTAACCCCAGACTGCCGCTCAGGGTCAGACCTTTAACCCCAGACTGCCACTCAGGGTCAGGACTCTTCAGACTGCCACCAGGGTCAGACCTTTAACCCCAGACTGCCACTCAGGGTCAGACCTTTAACCCCAGACTGCCACCAGGGTCAGACCTTTAACCCCAGACTGCTATCTGCGTGTCACATACCTTTAACCCCGTGACTGCCACTGTGGGTCAGGTGACCTTTAACCCCAGACTGCCACTCAGGGTCAGACCTTTAACCCCAGACTGCCACTCAGGGTCAGACCTTTAACCCCAGACTGCCACTCAGGGGGACCTTTAACCCCAGACACCAGGGTCAGACCTTTAACCCCAGACTGCCACTCAGGGTCAGACCCTTAACCCCAGACTGCCACTGCTTTAACCCCAGACTGGCACTCAGGGTCAGACCTTTAACCCTGGTGCAGACAACCGCCAGGGAGACCTTTAACCCCGGCAGACTGCCACTCAGGGTCAGACCTTTAACCCCAGACTGCCGCCAGGGTCAGACCTTTAACCCCAGACTGCCACCCACTCAGGGTCAGACCTTTAACCCCAGACTGCCACTCAGGGTCAGACCTTTAACCCCAGACACTCAGGGTCAGACAGGGTCAGACCTTTAACCCCAGACTGCCACTCAGGGTCAGACCTTTAACCCCAGACTGCCACTCAGGGTCAGACCTTTAACCCCAGACTGCCACTCAGGGTCAGACCTTAACCCCAGACTAACCCCAGACTGCCACTCAGGGTCAGGACCTTTAACCCCAGACTGCCACTCAGGGTCAGACCTTTAACCCCAGACTGCCACTCAGGGTCAGACCTTTAACCCCAGACTGCCACTCAGGGTCAGACCTTTAACCCCAGACCTTTAACCCCAGACTGCCACTCAGGGTCAGACCTTTAACCCCAGACTGACCTTTAACCCCACTCAGGGTCAGACCTTTAACCCCAGACTGCCACTCAGGGTCAGACCTTTAACCCCAGACTGCCACTCAGGGGGTCAGACCTTTAACCCCAGACTGCCACTCAGGGTCAGACCTTTAACCCCAGACTGCCACTCAGGGTCAGACCTTTAACCCCAGACTGCCACTCAGGGTCAGACCTTTAACCCCAGGCTGCCACTCAGGGTCAGACCTTTAACCCCAGACTGCCACTCAGGGTCAGACCTTTAACCCCAGACTGCCGCTCAGGGTCAGACCTTTAACCCCAGACTGCCACTCAGGGTCAGACCTTTAACCCCAGACTGCCACTCAGGGTCAGACCTTTAACCCCAGACTGCCACTCAGGGGTCAGACAAGACCCTTAACCCCAGACTGCCACTCAGGGTCAGACCTTTAACCCCAGACTGCCACTCAGGGTCAGACCTTTAACCCCAGACTGCCACTCAGGGTCAGACCTTTAACCCCAGACTGCCACTCAGGGTCAGACCTTTAACCCCAGACTGCCACTCAGGGTCAGACCTTTAACCCCAGACTGCCACTCAGGGTCAGACCTTTAACCCCAGACTGCCACTCAGGGTCAGACCTTTAACCCCAGACTGCCACTTAACCCAGACTGCCACCAGGGTCAGACCTTTAACCCCAGACTGCCACTCAGGGTCAGACCTTTAACCCCAGACTGCTCAGGGTCACTCAGGGTCAGACCTTTAACCCCAGACTGCCACTCAGGGTCAGACCTTTACCCCCAGACTGCCACTCACCCCAGACTGCCACTCAGGGTCAGACCTTTAACCCCAGACTGCCACTCAGGGTCAGACCTTTAACCCCAGACTGCCACTCAGGGTCAGACCTTTAACCCCAGACTGCCACTCAGGGTCAGACCTTTAACCCCAGACTGCCACCAGGGTCAGACCTTTAACCCCAGGCTGCCACTCAGGGTCAGACCTTTAACCCCAGGCTGCCACTCAGGGTCAGACCTTTAACCCCAGACTGCCACTCAGGGTCAGGACCTTTAACCCCAGACTGCCACCTCAGGGTCAGACCTTTAACCCCAGACTGCCACTCAGGGTCAGACCTTTAACCCCAGGCTGCCACTCAGGGTCAGACCTTTAACTGCCCCCAGGACTGCCACTCAGGGTCAGACCTTTAACCCCACTGCCCAGGGTCAGACCTTTAACCCCACTGCCACTCAGGGTCAGACCTTTAACCCCAGGCTGCCACTCAGGGTCAGACCTTTAACCCCAGGCTGCCACTCAGGGTCAGACCTTTAACCCCAGGCTGCCACTCAGGGTCAGACCTTTAACCCCAGGCTGCCACTCAGGGTCAGACCTTTAACCCCAGGCTGCCACTCAGGGTCAGACCTTTAACCCCAGGCTGCCACTCAGGGTCAGACCTTTAACCCCAGGCTGCCACTCAGGGTCAGACCTTTAACCCCAGACTGCCACTCAGGGTCAGACCTTTAACCCCAGACTGCCACTCAGGGTCAGACCTTTAACCCCAGGCTGCCACTCAGGGTCAGACCTTTAACCCCAGGCTGCCACTCAGGGTCAGACCTTTAACCCCAGACTGCCACTCAGGGTCAGACCTTTAACCCCAGACTGCCACTCAGGGTCAGACCTTTAACCCCAGACTGCCACTCAGGGTCAGACCTTTAACCCCAGGCTGCCACTCAGGGTCAGACCTTTAACCCCAGACTGCCACTCAGGGTCAGACCTTTAACCCCAGGCTGCCGCTCAGGGTCAGACCTTTAACCCCAGGCTGCCACTCAGGGTCAGACCTTTAACCCCAGACTGCCACTCAGGGTCAGACCTTTAACCCCAGGCTGCCACTCAGGGTCAGACCTTTAACCCCAGGCTGCCACTCAGGGTCAGACCTTTAACCCCAGACTGCCACTCAGGGTCAGACCTTTAACCCCAGACTGCCACTCAGGGTCAGACCTTTAACCCCAACCCTCAGGGTCAGACCTTTAACCCCAGACTGCCACTCAGGGTCAGACCTTTAACCCCAGACTGCCACTCAGGGTCAGACCTTTAACCCCAGGCTGCCACTCAGGGTCAGACCTTTAACCCCAGACTGCCACTCAGGGTCAGACCTTTAACCCCAGACTGCCACTCAGGGTCAGACCTTTAACCTCCAGACCTTTAACCCCAGACTGCCACTCAGGGTCAGACCTTTAACCCCAGACTGCCGCCAGGGTCAGACCTTTAACCCCAGGCTGCCACTCAGGGTCAGACCTTTAACCCCAGACTGCCGCTCAGGGTCAGACCTTTAACCCCAGACTGCCGCTCAGGGTCAGACCTTTAACCCCAGACTGCCACTCAGGGTCAGACCTTTAACCCCAGGCTGCCACTCAGGGTCAGACCTTTAACCCCAGACTGCTCCTCTGGCACCGTGCATTAGCTGGCAGCCAAACACCAACCAGTGGAGCTCTCTGTCATGTTTGTAAATGTTGGTTTGCAGGAAATCCCATTTTACTAGGAGCAAACCCAGCTGGACCTCCGTTTGGGTCTAAAGGGCAGATTAGACTTCTGCAGCCGCACACATCAAATGTCGCTTGGCTCTGGTGGAGAACCAGTTTTACTGGTTTGCTTCTACGCTGTTGGTCTGGCATTTCTAGGGACGCACAGTAGTTTCCTGCCAAAGAGCAAGGGGGAGCTTATTGGAGAACTTTGGCGGATGGTCATGAGAACTTAGTTTTGGCCTCTTTATATCATTTGTCTGAGGCATCGTACAAGTGGTTGTATTTCTAAACCTCGTCGATTAACCTTTCCTCGTAGTTATCCATTGTTGTTACATCTCCTCAGTTTTTAAAAATGGCGCCTCCGGCTGAGTTGGTTGAATTGTAAACTCTTCATTGATGTTCTGTGCCGTTGCCTAGCAACCAACGTTCTACCTAGAACTCTTTGGCTAAAGCATGAAAATGGCTTTCAGGAGAAATCTGAGAGAAACAGGCTTTAGAAATGCTTCAGAATATTGGTGATAGCGATTCAGACGGATGAGGATGACGGGGCAGGAAGGAAGCGGCTCACATTCTGACAGCGAGTCTGAGGATGATCGCCCAGCCACGGGAAACGCTGACCTATCAGTGAGCCATCAGGTGATGGGGGCACTGCTCACACCTCAGCGACCCAAAACCAAACCAGAGCTCCTGGTCTGCTGTAATCACACAGCTGGGCCTGGATGTCTTGGATCAGATTAGAGAGGAAGGCGGCCTGTGGCTGATATTTGACCATCTCCTGGACATAGCAGCGGTAAACGCCTTGGTTTAGTTCAGGAGCTGTTTGAACGTCACCGTCTCACACAGAGATTTTATCCTTCAACTGGTAAAACGACAACATGCAGGTTACAGCCTCCGCCGCTGAACAGCAGCTTTGGAGGTAAAGAAAACTAAAATCACTCCTATGATGTTTGTCATCAATTTCTGTAAATAAAATAGCAATTCCAAACTTTCAACCTGTGTAATAAAACTGTCTGATTTATTTTACTGATTTATTTTAATACAAATTTAGAACACAAATATTAATATCCTACAATAAAGCCTTTAAAGCACATATATTAGACCTGTTTAAAGCTCCACAGTAGGTTTATAAATAATCCTGTTTGGAGGAGGGGTCTATGATGCATTCAAAGGGTGTGGGAAAATAAAACTGTGATGGCTGCGTGAAGAAACTCAACATACATCGAGTATATTAACCCCTAGTAACACAATGATAAGAGATTCTATTGCCATGCTTTGCTAACGTCTTTGGGAAAGCTAGCATGAGCTGGAAAGCTAGCATGAGCGGGAGGCTAGCATGAGTGGGAAAGCTAGCATGAGCGGGAAAGCTAGCATGAGCGGGAAAGCTGGCAAGAGCGGGGAAGCTAGCATGAGCGGGAAAGCTAGCATGAGCGGGAGGCTAGCATGAGCGGGAAAGCTGGCAAGAGCGGGGAAGCTAGCATGAGCGGGAAAGCTAGCATGAGCGGGAGGCTAGCATGAGCGGGAAAGCTGGCAAGAGCGGGGAAGCTAGCATGAGCGGGAAAGCTAGCATGAGCGGGAGGCTAGCATGAGCGGGAAAGCTGGCAAGAGCGGGGAAGCTAGCATGAGCGGGAAAGCTAGCATGAGCGGGAGGCTAGCATGAGCTGGGAGCGGGGAAGCTAGCATGAGCGGGAAAGCTAGCATGAGCGGGAAAGCTAGCATGAGCGGGGAAGCTAGCATGAGCGGGAGCGGGGAAGCTAGCATGAGCGGGAAGGCTAGCATGAGCGGGAAAGCTGGGAAAGCTAGCATGAGCGGGGAAGCTAGCATGAGCGGGGAAGCTAGCATGAGCATGAAGCCGGACTCTATGCCGAGGTTAGAAAGCGTTGCCGGGCGGTTCTGGTTATCCGTCTCTCTTTAGAACCTCTGTCTAGATGTGGAACCTTTATTCTGAAGGTGTGAAGGCTTTTATTTTGACAGTGTGGAGGTAAACCCAACAGTTTTGACTCAGATTTTGCTTGTTTCTCTGCAGCAAATGAAGATGAACCAGATGAACCCGGATGGGAATATGGGGCCCTCACAGGGACCGGGTCCAATGCCCTCCTTTCCGGGACCTGGAGGTCCTGGGAGTTCGGGCCCCCCTGGTCAGCAGGGCTACGCTCCAAACATGCCTCCTCAGCAGATGGCCCCCCAAATGGGCCCCGGAGGGATGCAGCAGTCTTTTATGCAGCCTGGACATATGGGTCCCCCCTCTGGACCCCCGTCACATCAGGGGCCTCCTCAAGGGATGATGGGACCCTCAGACATGCAGGAACCACAGAGACATCCTGGCCCACCCAGACACATGGGCCCCCAAGGACCACATGGAATGGGGCCCAGAGGGATGCAGGGGCCCCCTGCAGGGATGATGGGTCACCCTCCTCGAGGAATGGGTTTGAGGGACCCTCAAGGGCCTCCACCTCAGGGCGGCATGATGCAACAGCAAGGAAACATGATGGGCCCTCAGGGCCAAATGCAGGGTGGGATGGCGGGGCCCCCCAGGACACACGGCAACATGCCTAACAACTATGGGATGGGAAACATGCAGGGGCCCCAAGGAAACATGCAGGGGCCCCAAGGAAACATGCAGGGGCCCCAAGGAAATATGCAAGGGGGCCCTGGGAACATGCAGGGGGGCCCTGGGAACATGCAGGGCCCACATGGAAACATGCAGGGGGGCCCTGGGAACATGCAGGGGGGCCCTGGGAACATGCAGGGCCCACATGGAAACATGCAGGGGGGCCCTGGGAACATGCAGGGCCCACATGGAAACATGCAGGGGCCCCGTGGAAACATGCAAGGCCCCCCCTACATGCAGCCCCAGGTCAGTAGAACCCGGCAGGTTCTGTTCCATTTTTAGGTTCGGCTTGGTATCAACACTAACTCTGCTCTGGTGTCTGCAGGGTCAGAACTCGGGGCCCATGATTCATGGAATGGGGCCACAGGGGCCCAACAACCAAGGTGGGCTCCTTCAGGGTTCCCCAACAGAGTACCATGTGTCGCCCTGTAGGGGCCAAAGCAGTTTGTTCTGAGAGTCTGAAGTGTCTTTTGCTTCCAGGGGACCACCGGGGGCCACCACCTAACAACCACATGGGCCCCTCTGATCGGCAGGGCCACGGAGGCTCAGGGGGACCTGCCCAGGGCTCGGGTTCTTACTGGGGCGACAACCAGCAGGGCCGGAGGGGCCCCCAGGACTTTGATGGAGGACAGGACTTCCAATGCCGAGGAGACCACAGCTGGAGTACAGCGGGGCCGGGGCCCGGGCCAGGGTACCAAGGAGGTAGTCACAGAGGAGGGGGGCACCGGGGCGGCGGGGGTAACTGGGGCCCCGATGAGCGCTTTGGTGGGGGGGACTTCAGAGGACGGGCGTGGACGACAGGTGGGTGAGCCGATTCTGATTGACGGAGAGTTCCTACCCCAAACTGGGTTCTGACCCAATCCCGCCCTTTCAAAGGTTCCGAGGAGGCGGGCCTGGCCGAGCAGGGGGGCGTGGGCTATGCTGGAGGAGTACGGTGGCCAGGAGGAGGGCTCTCTGACGGGCGGCGAGGAGATGAGCCGAGGCTGGGATTCCTGGGTACCGAGGGCGGCCACAAGCAGAGGGATGGGGCCACCCGCGAGGAGTGTGAGGGGGCGGGGCCAAAGATCAGGGGAGCTCGGATGGTAACCAGCATTCTGTCTCATTCTAGGAAGTCTTATAGATCTATCTCCATTGTGCGTCCCACAGCTCCTTAGAGTTTCTTTTGAAGAAATAAGTTCAAGGCCTGAAGGTTTGTGGAAACAGTCATGAAGACGGTCTCCCTCCTTCAATGTTTATTGTTTTTCAAATTAGGCTGGGAGATCGATGGCATTAGAAATATGTCCGGCAGTCCGGAAGCTGTGCTTTACTGCAAACTAAGCTCTGCTTTACAGCAGTCTGAGCTCTGCTTTACTGCAATTAGCTCTGCTTTACTGCAATTAGCTCTGCTTTACGGCAGTCCGAGCTCCGCTTTACTGCACCAAGCTCTGCTTTACAGCAAGCAGTCTGAGCTCCGCTTTTACTGTACCTAGCTCTGCTTTACGGCAGTCTGAGCTCCGCTTTACTGTACCTAGCTCTGCTTTACGGCAGTCTGAGCTCTGCTTTACGGCAGTCTGAGCTCCGCTTTACTGTACCTAGCTTCCCGATTGTTTACGGGCAGTCTGAGCTCTGCTTTACGGCAGTCTGAGCTCCGCTTTACTGTACCTAGCTCTGCTTTACGGCAGTCTGAGCTCTGCTTTACGGCAGTCTGAGCTCCGCTTTACTGTACCTAGCTCTGCTTTACGGCAGTCTGAGCTCTGCTTTACGGCAGTCTGAGCTCCGCTTTACTGTACCTAGCTCTGCTTTACGGCAGTCTGAGCTCCGCTTTACTGTACCTAGCTCTGCTTTACGGCAGTCTGAGCTCCGCTTTACTGTACCTAGCTCTGCTTTTACGGCAGTCTGAGTTCTGCTTTACGGCAGTCTGAGCTCTGCTTTACTGTACCTAGCTCTGCTTTACGGCAGTCTGAGCTCCGCTTTACTGTACCTAGCTCTGCTTTACGGCAGTCTGAGTTCTGCTTTACGGCAGTCTGAGCTCCGCTTTACTGTACCTAGCTCTGCTTTACGGCAGTCTGAGTTCTGCTTTACGGCAGTCTGAGCTCCGCTTTACTGCTCCTAGGTCTGCTTTACGGCAGTCTGAGCTCCGCTTTACTGCACCTAGGTCTGCTTTACGGCAGTCTGAGCTCTGCTTTACTGCACCTAGCTGTGCTTTTGCACGCAGTCTGAGCTCTGCTTTACGGGCAGTCTGAGGTGCTCTCGCTTTTACTGCACCTAGCTGAGCTCTGCTTTACGGCAGTCTGAAACCGTGCTTTACTGCACTCTTAGCTCTGCTTTTACGGCAGTCTGAGCTCTGCTTTACGGCAGTCTGAGCTCTGCTTTACGGCAGTCTGAGCTCCGCTTTACTGCACCTAGGTCTGCTTTACGGCAGTCTGAGCTCCACTTTACTGCTCCTAGGTCTGCTTTACGGCAGTCTGAGCTCCGCTTTTACTGCAACCTAGCTGTGCTTTTTACACGGCAGTCTGAGCTCCACTTTACTGCACCTAGCTGCGCTTTACGGCAGTCTGAGCTCTGCTTTACGGCAGTTCTGAGCTCCACTATACTGAAACTTAGGGCTCTGCTTTACGGCAGTCTGAGCTCTGCTTTACAGCAGCCCGAGCAACGCCTACAGCAGCAGGCAGGTGGCTAACGTCAGCGCCTCGCGGGCGTGTTTCTAACTTCCCGCTACTGTATAATGGCGTATTGGCAGCCTCTTTTGGTATAAAGGGGGTTCACAGGAGGAACTCCGCTGCCTTCCCCTCCAGACTTCATCCCCATCATAGGGTGGTAGCCGTGAAGGTGAGTGATGGATCCTCCCCGCGTTCACGCCCACCACCAACACACACTTCCTAGCAGACATGACGCCAATCTGCTGACACCAGAAACCTGCTTTCTTTTTTTATTGGACTTTCTTTTATTAGTCTCTAAAATAGCAGCTAAGTTAATACCGTGATCAAATAAATCTTTTTTATGCAGCCGGTGCTTCCAGGCGCATCGCTGCCCCCTTAGGACGCCGTGTGCATCATTTCCCTGACATTACGCCAACAGGCTTCCTCATGCAGAAGTTAGCTGTCGTTGAGAGAAGTTCTGGATCAAGTATGAATCCTTTGCCAACACGTTTCAGGATAGAAATAATCCACAGAGAGTTCAGCGTCTAGTTTAGGAGATTCTGGGACTAAATCGCTGTGAAAGGCTGTTATTATTCCCCCACTAAATGAAAAACTATTATTATCTAGAGACTGTTAGTAACAGGAAGTGAAATGCAGCTCCAGACTGGAATGGACTTGGAGAGAAGACGAGTCGGTTCTGGCGTTCCCGTGAAGTGAGAAACGATTCTCTGATGCTAACAGAAAGTGTTCCGCCTGTTGAACTGAACGCTGGATGTCTGAGGGGTGAGAACTTTTCCAAGCGCTGCGCTGTCTCATGGTGTCTCCAGGTCACGACGGGTATCGGGACGACGGCTCGTCTCCTGGTGGTCGGGATCGTCCCTCTTCCATGCAGGGGATGGACATGGCGTCTCTGCCTCCAAGGAAGCGTCCCTGGCAGGACGGTCCAGGAACAGGAGACCATGACCCCCCTGATGGAGGTCAGCCATGTTTGCTCCAAACTCCACGCCGCTTCATCACAACTCGTCCTAGTTTCATTTTTTTTAATCCTTCCCTCTGTCTCTGCAGGTCGTCCTCAGCGGGACGACGGCGGCGGCTACGGTCCCCCTGGACGAGGCGGGCGGGGTGGCTGGGGCCCCGGTGGAGGGCCGGGTCTACGGCGAGGAGGACCGCCTCCCAGAGGAGGGCCAAGAGGCGGGGGGCGTGGCCGGTAGTGGCGGGCCTCTCTCAGCGCCTTCACACCACATGAATCTCTGGGCTGTGGTCCTGGTGCCTGGGTGGCCCGGTTCTGCCCGGTCCGGTTTGACCCGGTTCTGCCCGGTCCGGTCCGGTCCGGCCCGGCGGCTGTATCATACTGTAGAGACTGTTTTGCTGCGTTTTCTAAAAGATTTCTATGTGTTTGTGTTTTCACCAAGTTGGACAATAAAGATTGACAGTTGAAGTGCGGGCGCCGCAGCGCCCCCTGTGGACCATCAATGCTGACTGATCTGACCCTGATCCACTGACTGCCATCTACCACCAGCATCCCTGTATTCAATCAGTCCAATAAAACCCACTCCAACCAGGCTGCAGCTTCTGTCACAGGTCCAGATGTGGGCGGAGCCACAGAGCAGAGCGGCGTTCTGATGCCGCCGCAGCATTAAGGTCCGATCACATCAAACCAGATTAACGTGTAAAGTCTGAGGGGGCGGGGTCTGGTCAGTCTCAGCCGTTACAGGGGACCCCCTGATTGACCCCCTGCATCTGGCGCCACTAGATGGAGCCGACGAGTCACGCTGCTGCTCTGTGGACTCGTGACTCGGTGGTCAATCAGGGAAAGAGAAAAAGTCAAAGGTAGAAATAATGAATGCTCACCTCCAGCTCAGAGCCCGCTCTGCCGCCGCCCGCTGCCCAGCATCAGGGCTCTCTGAGGGGGCAGATTCACCAGGAAGAGCTGCTGAATCCTAGCCTGACGTAGTCCGACTCAATTCTAGTCAGAATGAGTCTGATGCTGCTCCATAGAGCTGTGATTATGGGGCGTGGTTTTGAACGAACTAGGAAAAAAATGCCTCTGCACTCCAATTGGATAGACCTACAACCAATAAGTGAGCAACGGAGTGCTGGATCTTATCTTTTGCTGCAGGCATAGTTGCTGTCCATTAAAAATCAAAGCCGCGCAGTTTCACTTCCAGAATAAGAAGATGAGCCTTGATCGCTGTTTCTCTGTTCCTCTTTTAAAATTAATTTGCTGTCGATATCTTCTAGAACAGACCTAATAGCAGAATCTACCTACACCTCAAACTCTCCAGCCGCAGCCATTGTTGTTGTCAACCAAAGCACGCTTTGGTCACGTGTTGATAACGTTACTGTTGGTCATCTGTCCATCATCAGTATAAAGCCCCTCCCGACAATTCTCCTGATTGGATCGCCAGAGGGTGGGCTTTACATACTCGCCACTATGAAGCAGAGCCAGTAGTCCTAACTTCCATTCTCAAACCTTGTGGGCGGGACCAAGTTCCTGGAAATGGCACCCAGGCTAGGTGATATTCAGGGCTGCTTCTGGAGGAACCAGAGCGGATCTTTGTTTTCCTCCAGAAATAGATGTTTGATTCTAGAGTTGTTCATCATAGAGAAACACTCAGCAGCAGGATGGGATGTTGAGGTTCACCTGGACTTTTATTGTGAAATGCTGACAGGAAATGATCTGGGGTTGCCAGGGGTAACGGCAGGTGGAAAGCAGAGATCAATCATTCCACTAAGGTCATTCAGGATTGACTGATGCAATAACTGAATATCAGGAAACATCTGCTGGGATGTGATGTCATCAGCCCTAATTATTAATTATTCTCTCTATAAAACTAAACAGAAACAAAGCAGCTCTGAAAAGCAGGAACTTAATGGGTGATAATGACCTCTGGATGACCTTGAATCTAACCTTTAATATCTCAGCAGCACATCTGATCTTTTCACTAATGACTATTTTAATGCTCAAAGCCACTCTAACCATTGAGTCTACCTGCTGAGTGTTTTCCTCTGGGGGGGGGGGGTCTGCTCCATGCAGCTGAAGCTCCTCCTCCTCAATGATGCGTTCAGGGTGTAAACACTAAATGCAGAGATGGAGGAAATCACCGCGCTCACTCTGAACGCACCATCAGGATGCCAGGTTTTATTCTGCCTATGGGAGCATCGATACAGGGAGACTGCAGCAGGTCCAGTGGGATTACCTTTCATTGGTGGGATTATGACAGATTATCCTCATGTTTCACAGTTTAACTGCTGTTAAACGAGACGTGCTGATGAGAAAAAAACATTTCTAAAAGATGAGGACATTAATATACTTTAGTGGGATTATAATCCTGATGAACAGGATGTTTGGAGGTGGACTTTCTCACTTAGAAACCTGTTCAAACTATTTTCCAGCTCATAAGGTCATTAAAGTCAAGCTTCTCTCTAGCTGGAAGCTACAGAGCAGGTAAACATCCACAGCGTTCAGGTTTGTGTGTTTCTGGGGGCCATCATGGGAGGGCCCCGTTGCGCCAACATTCTCATCTCTCCCGTTAGGAGCCAATCACTGGTCCAGGAACTGGATCAGAATGTTTCACTGCAATGCTGAACTCTGAGGCATTAGCGGCCCCTGAGGGCCCCAGGAAAGAACCCTTCATCTTTTCCACAGGAAGGTCAGATTAGCTGCTGGATCTCTGCTCACTTTGAAGCAAACACCTGATCCGACAGAATTAACAGAAGCACCTGGGGCCTGTTTCAATAAGGAAGTTCAACCAACTCTGAGTTAAAACTTGAACTCTGAGTTGAGTTGACTTATCCTGAGATTGGAAACTCTGAGTTTTGGGTTTCAGAACAGCTGAAATGAGTTAGCTCTCAATCAACTCTAAATTGACTGACTCTGAGTTGAGCGTGCACCACAACTATAAAAAAGCCATTATCAATGGAGCACAGATATTACGAGTCACCATGGCAACAGCCACAAAAAAAAAAAGGTGTGCATATTTCTCACCAGCAGAATCTGAATGTGCTTTGCGTGCAAGCATATGCAGAATTTGAACATGTATTTAAAAAAAGCAAACACGCTGTGCTGCAAATGAGAGAGAGCTAGCTGGGTGAAAAATAGCTGCTCGAAATAATGCGTAAGTTTACATTTCTTAATTACTTTATATACAGTAAGTTATATGTATGTGAGATTAAGTTACTTAAGTCATATAAATACTGTAATTAAATTAAAAGACTATAAAACAATAGTGGATTTAATATCAAATTTTAAAAGGTATATTTTGATTTGAACTTTTCTCCCTCTAGTTACACATTTTGGTCAATTTAAGATTAATTCATGCAATTGAATATTGTTTATTTGAAAGCATTGGAAGTGCAGTTTCTTGTCTCTCCTTGTATTGTTCAAGTGGTTGAGGTTAATTTGGGATTTAGAAATTAATTAATAAGTAAGTAACACATATTAGTAAGTAGACCAATACTTTCTAGAGACAGTAATTATTAGATTAATCTAATTAGACTTGTTGAAGATAAAATTTGTAGTTAGTAATTAAGAACTATTTTAGAGTAACTTACCCAACTCGTTATAATATCAGAGGTGAAACTGGAAGAACAGTATTTTATTAAACCTAATTTAGTTTTCATGTGGATAGGTGCAACTCTGCAGGCATCAAAAAGAACATGGCAGCAGCTGAAAATGAAATATAAAAACATACTTCAAGCAGGTAAGCCTTTGAGCACATCATGGGAGTAGAGAAGCTACTGGTTTTACAAACAGGATCATCCATAAAGGACAACGCCATTTCATTCCCTTTGATGCCTGCAGGATTGCACCTATTCATGTGTGCAATGAATACTGTATGTCCTCAAAGAATCAATGAGGTGTTTAAACACCACTTCCTTTTTAAAAAGAGGAGGAGACCAAAATAAACTCTGAATTTCTGAAGAAAACCTGCTCCTGACCAGGTTAGGTTCACAGAGTAAATCGCCGCGGTAACTGACTCTGAGTATATGCTACCTCTCAGAAACGCAGTTTGACTTCTACTTCCCCTGCTTGCTTCTCAGGTTTAACTTACCTCCCCTTTCTGAAACAGTAGAAAACCCAGAGTTTCCCCATATTTCAGGGTTAACAAACTCAGAGTTTTCACTTAACCTCTTCTGAAACAGGCCCCAGATCTATAGACAGTGAACGCATCATCTCTAACATGACTTATTTACTGGAGTATTTCAACCAGATTAACCTCAGGGGCCACAGCGCAGTCCCTGGGGCCCCTGCTGTAAACACTTCAATGTGAAGGCGGATGTTAAACCTCAACCAGTCCCTCCCATAGATGGTCTATGAGGCGGAGATGGTTACTCTGTTGGCTTCATCTAGCAGAACCTGCTGGTTTGGTTCTGTGACCCGGTCTGTTAGGGGGTTCTGTTCATTTTAGCGATGACATCATCTGTTTACTTTTCCTCCAGCGGACCAGGAAACAAGCTCAGAAGAACAAAGCTTGTTTACAGGCCAGAGGTCCCACTTTGGAGAGCCCAGAACCTTTAGAGAGCAGCCTCAGAGGAACCAGGGTTCCCAGTTCTGACCCGTCCAGGCAGTAAAACCAGAACCCAGGTTTGCATTTTTAAACAGGGTCACATTGAAGTAGGGAACCAGAACTAAGACTGATTTAAGCAAAGGACCAGAGAAAACCCAGTTTACTGGTAGAAGCTGTTTTACATCTCGTTACCCCCCCCCCCCCCAAGCTGATTGGCTCCATCAGTGGTAAGTCTTTGGTCCTGGCAGTCAGCGCTGAGGGAAAACCCCCCCTCCATCAGTTTTAGGTCTATGGACCTGGCAGTCAGCACTGAGGGTTTAATCCCCCTCCATCAAGCTTTAGATCTGTGGTCCTGGCAGTCAGCACAGAGGGTTTATTCCCCCTCCCATCAGTTTGTGGTTTTTGGTCCTGCCAGTCAGCGCTGAGGGTTTACCCCCCTCCATCAGTTTTAGGTCTGTGGTCCTGGCAGTCAGCGCTAAGGGTTTATTCCCTCTCCATCAGTTTTAGGTTTTTGGTCCTGGCAGTCAGCGCTGAGGGTTTATTCCCCCTCCATCAGTTTATGGTCTGTGGTCCTGCCAGTCAGCGCTGAGGGTTTATTCCCCCTCCATCAGTTTATGGTCTGTGGTCCTGCCAGTCAGCGCTGAGGGTTTATTCCCCCTCCCATCAGTTTATGGTTTTTTGGTCCTGGCAGTCAGCGCTGAGGGTTTATTCCCCCTCCATCAGTTTTAGGTTTTTGGTCCTGCCAGTCAGCGCTGAGGGTTTATTCTCTGGGTCGGTTCCGCTCAGATCGCCATGGTTCTGCCGCTGACGGTCCTCTTGAGGACGGAGAGCGTCCAGCCGCTCAGATACCGGATCCCGGCGCTGCCCCCGGGCAGCAGGGCCAGCAGGCCCCCCAGGAGCAGCGCCCCCTGCAGGCCGGCTCCCAGCGCGGTCAACACCGTGCTGTGGAGGCCCAACGCCGCGTACAGAGTCCCAGCCAGGGCGCACGGGTAGGCGGCGGCTCCGGGGGACCTGTGCGGGCCGGACAGCAGCTTACTGGGGCCCCGCAGAACCGACACCGCCGCCACGGCGAACAGGGAGCTTAGCGTCCAGAGCAGGGCGAACTTCCGGGCGTAGAGGAGCAGCAGCGGGGCGTAGAGAGCCGAGAGTCCGAAGCAGAGCACCGACAGGCCCAGGCAGACGCCGAAGCCCAGCAGCCTCTGCTGCCGGCTCACCCCGGGGAGGCACGGGTCCGGTTCGGAGGACCAGGGCCAGGAAGGAGCCGCTTGCTTCCCGCCAGGCTCTGAGAGCCGGACCACGGACTGGACCACCGACCGAACCAGCTGCCCGGTACCGCCTCCGAGTTCTCCCACCTCCACCAAAGGTGCTGGAGCTGGACTTGGTTCCGCCGCTCTTGGACTGGGGAGAGATACTCCTGGAGCTGCCGGTTCAGTTCGGCCATGGCTGCTGTTGTTTCTGGTTTTAATGGCGGTTGACAAAACGCTTATTGTGAGATGCTGATACCGCCACCTTGTGGATCAGGACGCAACTTAAAAAAAAATAAAATAAAAAAAAATAAATCCTTTCTATCAGTTTAGTTTTCTTAAGAAATCTTAATAAATGACGTAAATATTCAGAGGAGGAGCAATATCCCAACATATCTGATATTTTTAACTGTAACTTATTCTTTAGAAGTCGATATTCTAATTTCCTTCTCTCCTTTGGACAAAACAACAAAACATGTTCTACTGTCTCTTCTTGAAAACAAAATTCACAATTTCCTGATGGATGTCTTCCCATTATAAATAATGTTCTGTTTAAGCCTGTATGACCAAAACGTAACCTGGATATGATATTATCTTCTTTTCTACTTCTTCCTGTTCCCCTCATTACCCCAACTTTCCTTTGAATGCTATAAAGCCATCTACCAGTTTTTTCCTCCTCCCACTGCTTCTGCCATCTTTCCTTAACCTTTTGCTTTATAATAGATTTTATCTCCTCTTTACTAAATGGAATCATTATCTCAATGCAACTGTTTTTTGAAGCTTGTATCTGTCTGCCAATTCATTTCCTATTACTCCTATATGAGATGGAACCCATGTAAAAATGACAATTAATCCCATGGTCTGAATTCTATAAAGTATTAACTGAATCTCCAATAGAAGGTCTGGTCTACTATTGGAATGATTATTTTTAAAACACTGAACTAGAATCAGAGCAAATTAAACTTCTTAAAGGACGAACATCTTCAATCCAACTCAAAGTGGACATTAGCGCTCCGCAAAGTTCTCAGAGCTGCTGCTTCTTCTTCTGATCTTTATGGCGGTTGGCTTGAACGTAATGAAATGCATTAAGCGCCACCAACTGGTATGGAGTAAAGCAGAGGAAAGCGAGGAAGCGATTCACCCCAGAAACAAAAAACTGTAACTTAACCCAACATAATAAATACTAAATCACATTTGCCCTTATAATTTTAATTTATCTTCAGTCACTCTGCCAGTTTCTGATGGTCCCATTGGTCCTCCCCATCCACTTGCTGCTTCTTCTTCTTCTTCCCGACATGGCGGTTGGCAAACAACTAAATGGTGCATTACCGCCACCAACCAGTAAGGAGTGTGGATCAAGACAGACATGCTCAAAAAGCAAAAACCTAAATTCTTTTTCGCTAAACCTGTAGCCAATAAATAACGAAACATAATTCTATAACTTGAATCATAAATACTTTTCCTTCTTTTAATAAAACTTTTAACTTCTATTTTACTCATATCGATTTTTATATCACTCTTACTTTGGTTTATTGCCATCTGCCTCAAGTTTTTGTATAACTTGATCCAACGACATATTCCTCATCCCTAAGAATTTCTCAGCTCCTTTAACAATGATTTAGATTTTCTCATTTTTCTGTTTAACCTGGTCCGTGCAGTTAATAACATAAGCCACAAACAAAACTAGTTTGTCAAAGTCAACAGGGTTATAAACCCTGGCATGCTGCTCTGGTTCTCGCCTTAATTCTTGAATGTTACTCACAGTTTGCTTTTCCTGAACCTTCTTTAACGCCTCAGCATAACTTAGATTGTTTGTTGATTTCACTTTTTGAACCTCAACTGCTTTCTTCCTAACTTCACACCCTCCATATGTTGCCCTGTGCTCCCCACCACAATTACAGCATTTAACCTGAGTATTTTCACCACATTCTTGTATTTTGTGCTCCCCTCCACATTTTAAACATCTCTGTTTGCCCCTGCACACTGCAGCAATGTGACCATATCTCTGACACCTGTAACACCGAAGTGGAGGAAGAACATAAGGCCTGACTGGATAGCACATGAAACCCACTTTAACTCTCTCTGGGACTTCTGGAGTAGAAAATTTCAGAAGCACAGATAAGCTGTCAACTCTCTCATTGTTCACTGTTTTCTGCAATCTCTTTATATCACTGACTTCAACATTATGGATGTTATGCTTTAATCTCTCCAGATCTTCATTAACCGGAATTCCGTAAATAACTCCTCGGGATTCTTTCTTTTCACCCAACACTCTTTTACTCTCCACTCTTTTCTTTCCAATACTTTCAACACTCATTGCTTTCCTTTTATGCTCTTCTGATTTACAGACAATTAGCAAGTTTCCATCTCTCAGAGTTTTAGCCATTTCAACTTCCCCCACTTTCTTTTTTAGCTCCTTAGAGACTGTTACTGGGCTCAGAATAATATTTTCATCTTCCTTTCTGAATTTTAATATTATCTTCACCTCTTCTTTCATGATTTTTTTACGTACACCCTTGCTTCCATCATCTGTGCTTTCGTCTTCAAGGTTTCTTTTGATTCCTGAATTCTCACAAGTTCTGCCCGCTTCACTACTTTTGGATTTTCCATTTCTCCGGTAACGACCAACTGGCGTCCAACTATCCATATCCGAATCACTTTCTAGCTCTTCCTCATCCTCTGCAACTTGAGCCGCCATCCTGATCCAGTCACAAACTGGCTTATGCCTCAGATCAGTGTCGTCGTCATCGTCTTCTGACGTAGGTGCTCGTAACTCTCGCCAGATCGGGTTGAGCCAACGTTCGCCTACTCTCCCATCATGCTTCCAACCATCTCCCAGTTCAAATCTTTAACTTCCAGATATTTCTCTAGAGGTTTGGAATCTGCCGTGTGTTGAACTGTTTTTTTGTTGTTTTGTCCTGACTGAGATGGGATCCTTTTAGCAGCTTCAGCGTAGGTTATTCTGACCTCAAATTTCATTATTTTATTTCCTCAGACCTTTTGCTGCTTCACAGCCGCGATAAGCAGCAGGATGTTCTCCATTGAGCTTCTTTTCCGTGCTCATGCTCTCCTCAGTCCTTCCACGCCTCTGTTTTCCTTTACAAACTGCTGCTATGTGTCTGAGTTTTTGGCATTTAAAGCATCTCAATGGTGGAGGATTGTAGATTTTGACATTATAACTGATGTAACCAATGAATACTTTAATGGGTAATTGCTCTTCCTCTAATTTAATTAACACAGATAATAAACTGTCAGATCTTTCTCCGTTTCTTGTTGTTTTTAATCGTTTTACTTCTTTTACTTTTGCACCGCTTATGTTTTCTAGAATCTCTTTTTCAGAAACTCTTAGAGGAACTCCTCCAATGACTCCCCTGCTGATCTTTTTGTTCTCCACTGAACTCTTATCCCTCCATCTTGTTGCTGGGCGCTGTCTCTGCAGTTAATTAGCAGGTCTCCACTGTACAGAATTCTGGCTCCTCTGACTTCTCCTACTAGTTTATTGATGGTTTTTGTTCAGTGAACCGGATTCCAATTAGTAAAAGATTCTGCCTGATTAACGACTTTGAATATGACTTTGAATTCATTTTGTTTTGCTGTGGAATGTATGGAATGATCATCACTGATTGTTCTGAACTGGACTCTCCTTTAACTGATCTCTGCTTTTTCTGCTTTTTCTCATATTTTCTGATGCTTCTCTCTTCCAACCTTCTTCATTGTCACTATTTCCTTCTTCCATCCCACAAGAATCGCTTCCTGTTTCCTCGCCGCTCACGGCCCAGGACATTTCTCCACAAGCAGCTTAGAAACACGCGCCATGCACCAAACGACCATCAGCCACCGCTGTGACTCGTCTCTGTTGCTGTAGCCACGGTGGGGGGAGGAGCTTCTGATGGGGCCTGCTGCCCCCCCTTCTTCTGCTTCTTCTGTTGATTTGAAGTTTTTTTTGTTTTTTTTACAACTGTGGGGGTTTAATAATGTTTTGTTCACCATTTCCAATGATGGTGAACTAAAATATAATAAGCTGTGATTATAATAATGTGTTGTCAACCTATTTTTTTTATTTTTTTTTACTGATTGTTGTTAAATCATTGTTCAATAAATGTTTTGTTAAAAAAAAAATCTTTGTGTTCAATGGCCGCCTGCTGCCCCCCTCTGGTCACAAACGGAATGACGTCATGAGATGAGCCGAGGCGTGTGCCCAGTAACGAAGCGCGTGTCGAGGCGTGATTCGTTTAGGGGAGGGGCCAAAATTGATGACGTCCGAGGCCTCGCTACTGCGATACCATGTGACCGCTTCAGGAAGTGGTTCAGAAAGCGCAAGAATTTAGACAGGCATCTAAACAGCCTCAGTGTTCAGTCAGGATGATGGAGTTCGGAGGAGAGCTGCTGTCAGTAGAATAGAGTTTGCATAGATTCTAAGAATAGATTGGTTGGAAAAACAACCAATCTAGTAGCTAAAAACTATTTTGTTATATCAAACAATATGATGATCAAATTAAGTAGTATTTCCTCCACTCATCAGATGACATTAGTGGCGTCATCTGAGAGAAACAGGCTTCCCCTCTAGAGGTTGATGGTTGAAGACCTGCCTTTAACTTTTAAAGTTGCTATTAAAGTTAATTATTTTGGCTAATAAACTAATTTTCATTGGTTTGCTCTAGTTAAAATATAGATTGGATAAAAACGCTGCAGAATTAGGTCGGTTTAGCCAAAGATCGGTTGAACATAACTTCCAACCCGATTAAAACCAAAAACTGGAAAAACTATAATGTTTGAATAAAATGACTAACAGCTTTCATTTTGCTCATCATTACCCAATTTTCACACTTTCACTGCCTGCTTGACTTTATTTCACTAAAATGGATGAAAAACTGTGAGCCTTAAATGATTGGTCTAAGAAATTTTACACTTAAAATAAAAACAACTTACAAAAGAAATCCCATATAATCTTTTACTAACTGTAGTTCTGCAGTCCAGCAGCAGGTGGCGACATGTTCACCTGAAGCTTCATGAACTGTAAAGGATAACATTGAAGCATGTTTCCTCACAAACGTTCAATGAGGCTCCATCACTACAGAACCAGAACCGCTGCTCCCCATCGTAAAACAAGGCCTGGGTGATGCTGTTCAGGTGCTGGAGCCGCTGTAGGAAACCCTGCTTTCTGCTTCTTCTTCTTTTAATCTCCAGCAGAGGCGTAGCCAGAAAAAACCCAATGTAAACTGAGGGGGGGGGGAGCTGAAAGCTAACATGTGCAGCATGAACCTAAGGGTCCATCTACTCTGTTCCAGCAGGATACGAGTCTCAACATCCAGATTTTATAAATAAAGACAAACTAAACGTTTCTACTGTTTACCTTTAATTACAAATAGATGCATAAATTTAAACATCCATGCTGTCTAAATAAAAAGGTACAAAATATCTGATGCAAACATCTTTTCTATTGTCACTACTTACCTACTTTTATCAAATTGTTCTGCATAACATTAATATGACATGTACTAATATCTACATTAGATGGATTTTAAGTTATTATTAGATCCTACTTTAACTTTAATTGTTCTGTTAGAAAATCTAGAACCTGATTATAAAATCTACCTCTAATTCTCATCATATTTAATTTAATTAATAATCTTCCCGCCACATTGCATCGTGAGCCTTTTCTATGTCTAATAAAACAATCTTCATCATTTCTTTCATTTAAAAGCTTTTCATCTAATTTCTAACTTTCAGCATCTATGGTAGAACGTCCTTTTCTGACATGCTGCAGATATTCCTGGTTTCTTTTAGTCGTCTAACTAGTATTTTTATTTACAGAAATGCGATATTAGGGCAATAGATCTACTAATTTCCACCATTGTTAGGATTTTCACAACCCCAGGCTTATTAAATGGTAACATTAACGCACTTTTCCACCTTTTTGGCATTTTACCTTCTTTCCAAATGTTATTAAATAAATGTAAAATCATCTCAAAGATAATTTCTGAAGCATCATATAACTTAATATCTTCTCCTGTTAATTCTGAAACCTTTAACACCATTTTTAATTCTTTTATATTGATTTCTGTATCTAAAGCATTTTCCTCCCTTTCTTTGTGAATAAATAAATCTCTATTTTTAACTATTATTTTCTCCATATTCTGTCTCTGATTATCATCTAAATGGTTCCCATTATGCAGACTGGCAAACTTTTACTCAAACCATTAACTTTTTCTTTATCTGTTATTGTAATTATTCCATCATATCCATATTCCATATATCAAATACTTTAGTTCCTCTTATTTTCTTTAACATTATCCAACCTATTTTAGCTTCACCTGCTATTGTAGATCAATAACTTCTCCATGTGTTTCTCTCTCTGTTCTTTATAACTCTACGTGTTTTTTTCCTCTGATAATTAATCACATTTTCTTGACTCAGATTTTTCTTTAACTTTCTAAATGCTTTATTAGGTTCTTTAATTGCTTTTCTACATTCATCATTCCACCACTTTTAGAAGAACATTCCTCCATATCTTCCTTCATTGAAATCGATTCTACTGATTTTTTACATATTTCTTTAAATTTTTTCCCAATCTGCTTTTTCAAACTTCTATTTCTTCTAAATAAGCCTTTCCTGTACATCTATTCTAACATTAACAGGAAATATTATCAGATAATTATCACTGCTTTCCTCCTCATTCTGCTCACATGAACCTGCCAGATTATCTGATACTACAGTCAGATGGATAGATGTGATCGTATTAGAATGAATATCTATTCTAGTCCCTTTCTATTATTTAAACATTCTAGTTTTCTAACATCTATTAAATCTTCAAAGGCTATTATGTTCATTAAAACCTTGGAAATGATTTCTTCCCTTACAAATTGCCCCCCCCCCAACAGATTCATATCCAGGTAGAATAAAATCAAGGTGAGGTTTTAGTGTTATAAATAACATCAGATTTAACTTCAGAATCTATTAAATACTTTTTAAGCTCTAGTCAATTTGCAATCAAACTTCGAACGGTTATCAGTTTAATTAGACCCTCCATCGTTATTGATGCTCAGCATTGCATGAATATCTTCATCTTTAATGTCTGTGATATCTAGAAACTCTAGGGCCGCTTCTACCACTGGAACATGATGTAACTTTGATGACTTTGCATATTAAAGCTATAAAGGTATTTTCTGTAATCAGTGAACTTTCTTCCATGATGCCCTCATGGCTACATGTCTGCTGTGGACCCTGTGTTCTTCCTCTCCTTGTGTGTATTCTCTGGGTACTCCTGCCTCCTTCCATCATTGAATCCATATTCTGTTTTGTTCCATAGCAACTTTAACATTCTATATTTCTGCACTTCTTTAGCTTGTTTCTGAACCTCACATTAGCAGCACTATGCTCTCCCCACAATTACAGCATTTTAGTTTAGCTTCCTTATTCATTTACCATTCTCTAATTCTCCCATATTACACTGATTCACTGTGTGTTCCATCCTTTGGCATTTAAAGCATCTTAAGGTTGAGGAATAAATTAACTTTATACTTTATCCATCCAGTTTTCACCTCTGGAGGTCATTATTATTCCTGCTGTCTGTTTTAATACCATCTCTGTTTGTTTGGAGTCTTTAGCCTCTGTAACTTTCCACCTTTTATTTTCTTCATTTCCTCCATGGATGTTTCTAAAGGACGTTTGAAACGTCTCCTCTTCATCTAGCTGCCATTCAGGGATGTTTACTTTCATTTTTTCTCCTTCATTTTTAACATCATTTCTTGTTTTTAACTTACTGCTGAGATCCAGATTCTTCTGTTATTGAACAGTTTAGCATATTTAATTATTCCTATTTCCTTTTCTGTTGCTTTAGTGATCAGAACAGGATAAAAATGTCCCTGTTTGCTGCTAATTATAGTTTTCCATTCTTCCTGTTTTCTTTCCTCGTGGCTACGGCTATCATTAGCATTAGCTTTAATCTGTTTAGCATTTTTCCTTCTGTTACTTTGTTCTTCAGAAATAACTTCCGTTCATGATTTCTTCCTTGTCATTTTGGTTTGACTCCATATCAGAACGCCATTCATCAGAACTACGGCCCGTCGCTCCACTCAGCTGGTTACAATCTGCTTCTTCAAATCTCCCGCCAATATCTTCCGCGTCTCTCGGAAACCGGAGCGCCGGGTCATCACAAGTTTAATCCAGAAGTCCTGGGTGAGGCGTTCAGGTGCTGCGGGAAACTGCAGCTCCGGATGATTCTGGCTGGTTTAGCCTCTTTCTGTTCTGCCAGTAATAAAATAATTAGTTAATCTTTCTTTCTGACACAGAAACCAAACATACGTTAGCATCGTCTGTGGAAACTAAACGATTATTAACTTAAGGCAGAATTTTAAACTAAATGAAGCTTTGAGGTTTTAGGAATTTAGAAAGATGCCCATAACTGAATTTAAATCAAATTGAGAATGGGACTTTTAACCTTTTAAAGCCTGAATTCTTGAAGTAATTTTCAGACAATTTGAATTCTTTTGAAACCTCATTAAATATTCTGAAAATATAATTAAAACAATAGCTGACTTATTGATGCTTTAGGCATTTCTGTGTGAGTTAATATAAAATGGTGATTTCACTTCATATTCCAGATTTGAGGTTTTGAAAAACAAGAAGTAAACCAAAACTCCCAGTCCACTCCATTTTCAGGCCAATTAAAATCCTGCTAGATGAGAAACCCTGTCAGTCAAGATATAACAGGATTATTGAGATGAGATGAATCCAGTGTTGCTCTGAACACTGATCAACAGGAACTGGAAGGTGAGGGGAAGACACTGCGGTTAGTTCAGGCTCACTGGGAAATTTGAATCTTGAACTTGAAGAGGGAGAAATAAGGTTGCTGACTCACATTTCCAGAAAAGTGGTTGACTCTGACTCCAGTCGGTGGGTGTGGGGTGTTCCAGTGTTTGTCTTTTCCGATGGAGGGCGGACAGGGTTTACCCAGAATGCAGTTGTTAGTTGGAGAGAGCGGGAGAGGCTGACTGACACTTAGATTTCCTCTTGTTACTTGAGCGGGTTGCTTTAGCGCGATGGATCCCCGGCTCAGGAGAGAATCCCAAGACCATCCTTGGGGGAAAAAGTTGATCAGAACCACAAACTTGAATCCTCAACTCAGTTTGTGTGCTCAGAGAATCCTTCCAGGGAGAGAAGGTCGAGAAACATCCAGGTTACAGGACTGAGCTTGCTGCCCAGAGGCAAGGACAAAAACAACGAGGTTAAAACGAAGGGAGACAAAAACTCAGTTTGACTAGAGTTCCGTGAAGCTGGCAAAACACTCTGGCATTGAGGTGAGAGTGGCAGTCCAGCAGCTTAAGAGCACTCCGGTAATGAGGTAACTATCCACAGGTGTGTGAGGAGGCGGGACCAGGGAACTGGCCGGCGCCTCCTGGTGGAGGGAAGGGAGACAAACACAGAAACACACAGACTGGAATCCTAAGACTTCCTCCAGTTTATCTTGGTCTGTTATTCTTCAACTAATAATCTTCTCCCAATGGAAGCAGCTCCAACGCCTCCTTTCACTGACAGTCTGGCCAATCATTGGCCCCCGCTGCACCCGCCCTACCAGCTGATTGGTTGTTAACCCGCCCTACCAGCTGATTGGTTGTTAAACCGCCCTACCAGCTGATTGGTTGTTAACCCTCCCTACCAGCTGATTGGTGATCTTCATCTGATAGAATTACTATTTATTTATAATCAGCATTTTAAACTTTTGTATATTTTTTATTCTTAATTTATTAAAGTAAATCCTCCTACTGTCCCTTATATCGATTAATTTTACTACATTTTTTAACATATCGATATAATCATTTAATCCATTTACTATCAAACACCTTTGGTTATGTTTTATTATTAACACCTGAACTAATAACCAGCTGCTGCTGTTCTCCAACCTGCTGACTTTATTTTCCAAACTAACTTCTGATTCCCAGAAACGTTTCATCTCCTTTCATCTGCCTTCAGTTAATGGCAGAGATTGAAAACCAGCAGTTCTTTCCACCATGTGAAATAGGAGACCCCCCCCCGGTTATCTATAAATAGCAGTGGCAGCTGAGTGGCAGCTGATCCAGAACCAACCTCTCCCTACAAGCTTCTCTGTTGGTTTCATTCCCGTCTGGATCAGGACCATCAGCAGGTAAATCTGCTTTTTATTCTCCACTCTGAACAATCCTCCCTCAGTTCCTCCCTCAGACTGCAGGGGGCGCTGCGTTTCACAGCTTCCATCAGTATTCACCACCGAGTCCTGGTGAACCGGGTCAGGACCTGAAGGTTCTGGTTTTAAAGCAGTTTAAACATGTTCAGAGCCCCGGTGGGAGCGGGCCCTGCTGGTACCGACCCGTTTCCCCGCCTCCTCCAGAAAGCAGCATGGAGCTGATTCACCTCACCTGGACCTGACCTGACTGGGACCAGGTCCGGACCCGGACCTCACCTGGACCAGACCTGACTGGGACCAGGTCCTGACCCAGACCTCACCTGGACCAGACCTGAC
>JAGKQL010000057.1:3273548-3286484 GCA_018398635.1 Cyprinodon brontotheroides
TTTTTTTTTTTTCCAATATATTTTATTGAAATTTTCTCTCTTAATGTACAATTACAAACAAACTTAACATTGCAGACATGAACCTCTGCACACTAGCATTCACTCACGCACTCATCATTCAAACCTGCATTTGTTCTAAAATATACAAAACTATTTAGATTATGATACAGAAAAAGTAACAAGTTAATAAGCTCCGCCTTCAGTCTCTAGAATCCTCATATATGGCTCCCAGAGGTTCTCAAAGTCTTGCTGTTTATCCTTTGTGATATATGTTAATCTTTCCAGTCCGAGTGAATTTGCAATTTCTTTTTTCCAGATTCCCATGGAGGGGGCGTCCATGCTCCTCCAGCATAATTGTTTCCTCAGCATGAAGAGTAGATAATCCTCAATTTTGGTTTTAGTCCGATTGTTTAAAATTTCTACTGGGTATATTCTAGAACACAGATTTTAACCTCTAATGGGACTTTAACCTTAAACACTTCAGATAGACACCTAATAACCTCCCTCCAAAACTTCTGGATTTTAAGACATTCCCATAAACAATGGAGAAGAGTTCCTTTTTCAAATAAGCATTTAATATCACTGGACATATGATGAAGCCTAACTGGTGTTATATAGGTTCTCATAAGCCATTTATATTGCAGGAGTTTAAATCGTGTGTTTATCGTTTGTTTTTGCGCTTTTAAACAGGCCTGGTTCCAGTCCTCCTCGTCTATATCTTCAAGAGTCTCTCTTCTCCAAGCGTCTAACTTGTCAATTGCTGAATCCTTAGAGGAAAGCATCAACAGATTATAAAAACCGACAGAAAACCTTTCCCCTTTTAAGTCCCCAACACAGATCTGTTCTATTTTTTTGTTAAGGGTGGAATATCAACTATTCCTTTCATTTTTTTGATGACATATAGTTTTCAATTGTAAATATTTAAAAAATGTTTTGGGGTATTAAATACTTTTTACTTAGCTGGTCAAATGTAAGCAACATGCCATCAGCATATAGATCTTTAACTTTCTGAATGCCTTTGGTTTTCCATATTTTAAATCCTCCATCATTTTTCCCTGGGGAACCTTTTATTACCCCAAATAGGATAAATTGATAGTTCTGGTTGTCACCTACATGTTTATGTGTCGCTGCATGCAAATTATAATTGTATTTTTTAAGAAAGGGTTCTTTTGTTATTTTTTTAATGTCTTTATGTCTGAAGAATATATGAAGGTGTTTAATGAGAGATCTGAACAGATTGTTGTTCAATATCTACCCAAGCTGGAGGCGCCATCCAGCAGAAGTAATGGGTGGCTGATGTTAGTTAGTGCCATATAATACCATCTGAGGTTCAAGACTTGAAGTCCACCTCTTTCATAGGGCTGAAAAGAGTAGCCTTAAACAGAGTCTTGCTTTTTCTTTCACTCCAAATAAATTGATTAAACAGCTTGTCTAAACCGTCAGAAAATAAATCTGACAGTGGAAATGGAAGGTGTTTGAAAATAGTACAAAAATTTGGGGCAGAATAGTAATTTTAATAAATTTATTCGTCCTGTCATGGATATAGGCAAAATTTGACCATCAATTTAACATTTCTGTGACTTTTTTCACAAGGGGTCTAAAATTTGCTGCGTTTATTTAATTGAGGGATGGAGATCTTGAAATGCCTATGTATGTTAAAACCTTTTGCAGTCGTTTTTTAAATGGGTAACCACAATAGGAACTTCTCCTTTCCTCTTCATTAAGAAACATTAACCTGATTTTGAGTTATTAATTTTATATCCTGAAAATTCTAATTTTTATTAGATTTAGTAAATTGGGAATACTGGTCTTCAAATTATCTATAAAAAATATGATGTCGCTCTGCAAACAAGAAATGAGATGTTTCTTCCTCCAATTCTAATACCTGATATTCCAGTATTTGCTCTAACTGCCATAAGCCAGAGGATTTCTATTGCCAATACAAAAAGCAGTGGTGACAGGGGCAACCCTGTCTGGTTGACCGCTGCAAAATTAAAAGGTTTTGACATGTTAGTTATTGGTTAAAAACTTGTGCTGTGGGATCAGTGTATAGCAGTCTTATCCATTTTAGAAAAGGCTCCACCAAATCCATACTTAGGAAGCACTTTAAATGGTAGTTCCTCTCTATTCTAGCCAGCTTGATATGCGTCTAACTGGTGCTCGCTGTGTCCTGACAATCATGTTATTTATGCCAAATGTAGAACCCGTCTTATATTATGGTAGCCTTGTCTTGTTTAATAAATCCTTGTTGGTGCGTCTATTATTAAATTGGGTAAATATTAATCTAATCTCTTAGAGTGCTTTACACAAAAATCTTTGTATCATCCCATAAGACTGATTCTCTATAAGAGGAACATTCAGTCGAGGGGTTTGTTGGTTTTAGCAAAAGAGTTATTGTAGCTAACCTCAGTGATTCAGGGAGTATTCCAGCTTTGTATGATTCCTCATACATGTTGAGAAGCGGAGAGATTAATTTATTTTTAAATGCTTTAAAAATTCTATTGGAAGTCCATCAGGACCTGGTGTTTTACGCTATTCATGCTGTCCTATTGCTTCCAGATAGATCTCTTATTGTTAAAGGACTATCAAGAGTTGCTTTTCTCCTCTTCTGAAAGGGTTTTTGAATTTTTAATTGATTAAATGCAGCTTGTGCTTCTTCGTTTCCAAGTATTCAGATTTATACAAGTTTTATAGAAATCTCTAAAATTTTCATTTTATTTCTGAAGGGTCTGTGGTTAGAAGTGTCGATTTTAATTTTATACTTTATTAATGGTTCTTTCTGCTTGCATCTGAAACATATCAAGCCAATAATTTACGGCGCACTATATGATCATAAAATGTATTAAGTCCATATTAAGTTTTTATACTCTCTCTGTTGTTCATTTATCATATCTGGTTCTTAAAACAGTCGAGTTTATTGTAATTTTGTATGATTATTTGCTCTGATAAATTTCTGCTTAGCTGGATTTGATTTCCTCTAATGATTTTAACTCTTGATTATATTGTTTATTTTTATTACTGTTATAGCTGATAATTTCTCCCCTAATATAAGCTTTAAAAGCTTCCCATCTAATACTGGCTGTCGTTTCATGTTTATTCATTTCAAAATATTTGTCGATGCATGTTTCTATAAATGTAACAAATTTTGAGTCTTTTAGCAGAAGTGTTTGCATCCTCCATCGTTTCACCCCTTCATCAATCTTATTTACTTTCATTTCCAGAGACACTGCAGCATGATCACTAATTAAAACACTATCTTACCAGCAGTTCTCCATGTGAGGCAGTAACTCCACAGAGAAAAGGAAATAATCAATAATCAATGGGATTGATGTGTGTTTGAATAACATGAACATTCCCTGTTGCTTGGGTTCCTTGTTCTCTGATTTCATTTATTCTTAAATCTTTTATATAATTAAGGAGTATTTTCCTGGTTTGTGAATGACGTTGAGTAGATTTATCCAGACTTGGGTTCAGGGTGCAGTTAAAGTCTCCTAATATAATATAAAGTCCCTCCAGGGTTGACAAGGATAAGAATACATTTTCACATAAGGATGGATTATCATTGCTGGGGTCATAAATATTTATCAAATTTAATTTTAATATTGAAATATGTCCCTGCACAATGATATATCTCCCATAAGGGTCTTAGATTGGCCTTATAGTTTGAAATGGTATTGACTTATACCCAGGAATAATAACTCCTCCCTTAGATTGGATAATAATCCTCCATCTTTTCATATTATTACTACATATGACAAAAATGTAATCAAATGAGATTCTTGTAGAAAAATTATTTTAGATTTCAAATATTTTAATCAGTCTAATACTTGTTTCAATTTAGTTAGCTTTCATTCCTCTGACATTCCAACAAGTGATTTTGATATTCAAAGCATTTCCCTTGATTGTCTTCTCCATATCAATTCAATTCAATTCAATTCAATTCAATTCAGATTATTTAATTTACTATTGGACTAAAAATAAATCAGGTGAAGGTAGAGCTGCAAAGGCAGGTTGGCACATGCATTCACACAATCATCCATACAACACACAGAGCTAGTCATAAACAATCCCCAAATGAACTTTTGCATTTCTTTATCTGAAATGGAACCCGTCTGATCCGTACCATCTGTGCAGATAGATCCTGTGCAAACACGATTTTGGCCCCATCATATGTAATTTCTCTTTTCCTTGCCTCTCGGTACATAAATTCCTTCTCCTGGAACTTTAAAAAGTGAATCAGAACCACTGCGCCTTGGTTTGGTTTCCCGGAGGCCAGTGTGCTGTGTAACCGTTCCAATGTGAATGATTTATCCGGTGCTAGCTCCAGGCATTTCGGTAGCATGTTGCTAATAAAGTCGAAAAGCAATTTTCCTCCTTCTGCTGCCTCTCGAATGCCAAAGACACGTAGATTATTTCGCCTTCCTCGGTTTTCCAAGTTGTCTGTTTTGGCCTCAAGATTCTTGATTCGTTTCATAGCTGAAGTCAACAATGTTTCTGTTGTTTCAACCGAGCTTTCTACTTCGGCAATGCGAGCCTCGGCCTCCTCCATATGAGCCGCCTGGTTTATTAAGGTCTTGTTTTATCTCAGACACTTTAGATTCCAGTGCATACATGGCGCTCGCCATTCAAGTCAGTCTTTCATCTAAACTATCCAGCTTTATTCCAAAGTCTGACCGGAGCGATTTTAGCTCTTCCAACACTTCAGCTATGCTAACCATATTAGCATCTTCACCGCACGTTGGACTCAGTGCTGTTTTGGTGGCTGTCTTGTGTCTTTTTGAGAAAATTTCGCACTGTTTCACCGACGACGCTTTAGACATATCAATGTTGTATCTTTCGAGCCTTACTTACAGCTTTTAAAAGGGTTTTGAAAGAAAGTTTCAAACACTGTCCTCAGAGTTATTTACTGTGCTGCCATCACGGTTCTCGGTCACATGACCCTCCCAAGAAGTTTACATTTACAAAAAGGGAAGCGCAGGTTTATTCCCGATGGTGATCAGACACCTGCAACCACACAGCTGGATAAGGCACAACATTTCCCTTTTTGGGAGAACCATTTATTACATTCGTAGCAGGCCAAATGCCTGGAACTTAATACAAATACAATTATAACATTTACATTTTTCTAACAGCCTGACTCCATGCCACCCTGCAGGAAAAGAAGGAATAACCCTGAAAATGTGAACTATCCCAGACCACAGTGAGATTTCTGGGTCCCATCATCACAGAGACCCAAAGAGTCCACCATGGGACTGAAAGAGCCATTAAATGTGGCAGAACCGAGGTGAATCAGATGGGCAAGTTTATTGGTCATGTAGCAGAGAAAGCAGAGAAATAGTTGGCCCTGAGAGATCTGTTGTCCAAGAGAAACAGCTGGTATTGGGGTGAAGGCCAGACTCCTGCATTTACACCCTGAGAGATGCCATAATCTCACCCCCAGTGGTTGCAATGTATGACCTGATCGAGACTCCAAGGTATCATCTGATGTTTCATTGTTCGGAGTGGGTGTTGTTCTCTGACATCACTGGGAAGACAACTGGCAACCAGTAGCTTATGACCAGTATGACCAGTAGCTTATGCTTGGAGGTCTTTCTCTCTCTCCCACAGATCATCGTTATGCTCTAGTAGAAAAAGAGGCTCTAGCTTCTGCAGAAGAGGGAAAACCTTCTGCCTGGAACTGATCAGTAGTTTCATTGCTCCACCAAGGCGTGGGGAAAGGTAAAGCCCCAGATTCAACACCTTTGTTTCTAGATGTTGGAGCTTGGCCTGTTTTCCAGTGTAGTCCTGTTTCTCTGACTGTGAAGAGAAACAGGATGGAGATTTCCGTTGTCATGAAAAAAGGATTGCCAATTATTAATGTAGCCCACGTTGTTTTCAGGACACCACCTAGACAACCAGCGGTTGAATGACGACATGCGACTAAACATGTCATCACACTCCGACATTGTTTTGGCAAACTGGTACATTGAAGAGAGGCAACTTTTAGTGACCTCCTATTACCGTAGCCTGCATGGAGAACGGTCTTCCTCTTTGTCCTCAGCCGTCTGTCTCAGCAGGGACATGATGTCACCTGTTCTGGCCCCATGATTGTGTCTCTAAGGCCATGTTTAATAATAGCTTTAATCAATGGTTAGTGAATGATTTTTGTTTCATATCAACTAAAGTTTCATTTCCTTTCATTTCCTTCTTCAGCTCATCTGAAACTGCATTGAAAACTCGACTGAAGCTGACCTGAAACTGACTCACAAGTCACTCCTGAGTCCCTACATGTTGCTCTCACAAGTTACGCCCACCCTTTTCCTCAGTGGGGCTGATGCCCCCCTGAACGCTGCTCTGATGTCACAGAAAGGCATCACCTTGATTGTCAATGCCACGCTGAGTCATGCCTTCCCCTCCTACCCAGGGGTGGAGTGTCTCCGCGTCCCCGTCTGTGATCTGCCCTGTGAGCGGCTGGAAGCCCATTTCGACCATGTGGCCGATCGTATCAATGGAAACCACACAGGAGGCACGCTGGTGCACTGCGCCGCAGGGATGAGCCGCTCTCCGGCTTTGGTGATGGCGTACCTGATGCGGTACCGGGGTGTGACGCTGTGCCAGGCCCACCGGTGGGTCCAGGAGAGCCGTCCCTTTATACGGCTGAACGTAGGTTTCTGGGAGCAGCTGCTACGGTACGAGAGGAAGCTGTACGGCCGCAACACGGTCAGGGTGGAGCCCGACAGGGCGGGTCTAAAGAGGGTGGATCCAGGTATGGTGGTTCCTCTGCGGACGGAGCTGACCCGGGCTGAGGGGACGCAGAAAGACAGCCGGTTAAAGTCTGTACCCAGGTCACCTGTGGCAACCCATACTCCCATGATGTCTCGCTCTCGGAAGACGATGTCCACCAATCCATCAAAAAGAGGGTCCAATGTGTTATCAGAGAGCAGCAGAACAACAAGCAGACAGCTGTGAGTAGGCGGAGCCAAGATACCTGGACAGGTGTGGAGCACCACTGTTAAACCTGCAGACTCATAGCTCTGTTAGCAGACAGAAACTTTCCCAGGGCTTTAAACATGAGCGAGGACAGCAGAGTATTAGGACCAGACTAATTCCAATAGTCCAGCCTTGAAGTAACAAATGCATGGACTAGTTTCTCAGCATCACCCCTGGACAGGAGATTGCTCATTTCTGCAATGTTCCTCAGATGAAAGAAGGAAATTCTAGAAACCTCTTTGATCTGGGATTTAAATGACAGGTCCTGATCAAAAATAACACCAAGATTTTTTACTTTATTATCTGAAATCAGTTTAATCCCATCCAAATGAAGTGACTGACTAATCAGCTTCTTTTTCAGAGACTCTGGTCCAAAGACTATAACTTCTGTTTTGTCTGCATTCAGAAGCAGAAAGTTAAGAGTCATCCAGGTTTTTCTGTCTTCAGACATGCCTGTAATCTATGTAATGGGTTAGCTTCATCTGGATTTATAGACAGATATAGCTGGGTATCATCAGCATAACAGTGGAAATTAATCCCATGCTGTCTAATAACTCTACCAATTGGGAGAATATTGGAGTTAGATTTGTTCAGGTCTTCCTATGCCGTCCCTGCATTAATGCTCAGACATGCAGCAGCAGCCTCTGTCCTTCAGTCCTCAGAATGAGCGATGTTCCTTTTTAACCAAATAGCCATTCTGGGATGGATCAAAACATGTTCAAAATAAGCAAGATTTTATAACTTCACATTTGGCACATTCCCAAAACTCACTGAATTTGAAAGAATCGATTCTTAAACTGCTGGAGGACATGGGGACGTTCTCATCATTCTGTTCATTCTATCTCTATAGTTCTGCTGCTATAGGCTTAGACTGCTGGAGGACATAGGGACCCCTTTTTCATCATTCTGCTTCATTCTATCTCTATTCTCCCACTCTGCAGAATCTGTTAGTTCAATCTCTAACGTTCTGCTCTCTCTGCTTTTTCTCATAGTAGCTTCATCTGGTCTGTTCCTGTTTGGCTGTGACTCCATCCTGGAGAGAAATATCAGCTGTGCTGCTGCCATCAACACCTTCAATCACACACTGGGACAGAATTGTTGGCAGCCAGCGTTCCCTCTAATGTCCCGTGTGTCTCTGCCCCCTGAGCTCACTGAGGATCACTATGAGCAGCATCATCTGTTCGCTCTGAGGTCACTCACCAACCTTACACCTGTTATAAACACGGGATGATCGCAGGTTACATGGATTAGGAAAATAACCCATCTACAGCTGCAGGTTCCATCAGTATGATTTGAATAGAATTGATTTGGCCCATTTTGAATAAAATCAAAATCATGTTCCTGAAATGCAGTGTGTTATCTGTCAGAGTCCTGATGTTACACCTTTCAGATGGAACCTTTGTTCCATTAAAGCATTTTGTTACGCAATGAAACGTGCTGAGGCTGTAATTCTTTCTAAATGTTTCAGTTACAGTTATTTTAGTATTCCTACTCACATAAATGCAGAGATGGCAAAAGTACTCACTTTCCGTACTTGAGTAAAAGTACAGATACTTGTGTTAAAAAATACTCTGGTAAAAGTGGAAGTACTGATTAAACTTCTTTACTCAAGTAAAAGTAACAAAGTACAGGCTTGTAAATTTACTTAAAGTATAAAAGTAAAAGTAGAAACCACTTTTTTCATGCCGTTGCCTACATTTTAAATGGATGTCTGCCAATAGGACTAAATCTCCGTTGTGTTCATTTTCAATCATCTCGTCGTCCATGCTACTATGCTAACGCCACCGCCACCAAGCTGCAATGATTCGCCGCCAATGAATACCGCCGAATCTGTCGATTCATCTTGTAGTGGTGCGTCAAATGCAACGTAGATTCCCATCCAATTAGATTGAATTTGGTATTGATGACGTGAAAAATAATAACGGTAACTCCATTGAAATGATTCAAAACTAAAGTAACGAGCCAATTTTTTAAATGTAAGGAGTAGAAAGTACAGATATTTGTGTAAAAATGTAAGGAGTAGAAGTAAAAAGTCGCCATAAAAATAAGTAGTAAAGTAAAGTAAAAATATCAGAAAAATCTACTTGAGTACAGTAACGAAGTATTTGTACTTTGTTACTTCCCATCTCTGCATAAATGATATGATTGTGAAAGCATGAGTAATACCCATAAATAAAAAATCCTAATTAATGTCACTAGAATATGAACAAATCGGACTTTTTGTCCACATCTTCTCCGATGGTTGTCCTTTATCCTTACATTTTAATGCAAGTAATAAATAAACATTAAGCTTTGAAGAAATTCAGGGTAAAGGGGAGAGAAAATCCATGGTTTTCTCCAGATCTGTTAAATAGCATTCATGAGCGTAATAAATCATTGGACAAGGCAAGACAGAGTCCCTGCCAGTGATTGGTCACGTTTAGACGGCTTCGAAATAAATACACTTTGCTTATTAAAAAGGTCAAAGTAGAACTGTTTTCGTCCATCACCGCTGAAAACCTCAATGATTCTCTGAAATCTCTGTCGTTTAATAATAATAATTCTCAGACTCTTCCAACATTTCTAATTCAAGACTCAGTCCCAGTTTATGATTGAACTAAAATCTTCTTGTTTTAACAGCATTTTTTATCATCTGGTTCTCTATTTGATTTAAAAGAGAAAACTACCAGGAATATTTCTGCAGAATTTTCCATGTTTTGTGGAGCGCCTTTAATTTAAAGTACATAAAGCTTTAAGAACATCAGAGCACAGAGCCCCCCCCCACCTGACTGGACTGAGCTTAACTTCCTAAAACTGGCAGCTGGTTTCATAGCAGAGCTGCTGTTTATTCGGTTTAATCTTTCAATTCCAAACAATCTATTTGGGAATCTGCTTTTGTCCTTCCTTTATTAAAGCAGGTGATCCATCAGTTCTTACTAATTATAGGCCAATTTCTAATTTATATGTTTTATCTAAAGTTCTGGATCTGTTGTTTGTGATCAATTGAAAGAGTTCCTCCATTCAAATGAAATTCTTTCTAAATATCAATCAGGTTTCAGAAACACACAGCAGCACTATTACTGCTACTGGGAAGGTGATAAATGATAAAATTATAACACTTGATAAAAACAGGACTGTGCCTCAGTCTTTATTGATCTTTCTAAAGCTTCTGACATCATAGACCTGCTATTCTAAAACGCAGCTTCTTCTTTTGGAATAAGACGTGTTTGTCTTTTGGCATAAAAATCACCTCGTCTCTGCCACGTTTTTATCATTCTTAGATTCTGGTGACCTTTTTTATCAGAATGCTTCTTCTTCATGTCTTCAAATGTTGGACTCTGTTTCCCATGATGCATTAAGGTTCATCACAGACTGTAGAGCCATGACATCACTGGTACCTGTCCTCTCAGGTGGGAGGGCCTTCCCTCTCTACCAGAAGGTCATTGCTTCATGTTTATTTCTGAGGCCCTTCTTGGCTTTCTGCCCTCTAACGTCTGTACCTTCCTTCCCCAGTAAAGCTCGGCTTCTCCTGCGCTTATATCCACCATCAGCTGCTGCTCTCTGCTCCTTTTGCCCGAACAGAACTGGGGCAGAAAGCCTTCAGCTAGGCAGCTCCTTCTGGGCGGAAGATTTTACAGAGAAACTGGAAGTTGACTGAGTTTTTTTCTTTAAAAGCATTTAAGTTAAAGTGAAAGAATTTGTTGTACCTTTCATTTAATGTGATGTTTCTCTGTCTCTTATGTAACTCTGCTGCCTCTTGGAAAGGACTCGCTTGAAAAACAGGTTTTTATTCTCAATGGGATTTTTTTTCTAGTTGAATAAAGGTTAATAAAAAAAATGATCCAACAAATAGTCATTGGCTCTGGGATGCATGGACCAAAAATCACACAGGAGTCAGAGATTTGATAAGCTGACAACACTGAAGATGAAAAGAACAGGAAGACAAAGATGAATTCATAAATAGAACTGCAGGTAGATATTTCCAAGACTATAAAAAAGATCAACAAGAGGACAGATGATGATGTCACAGACCTGCGCAACACAGAAAAGGAAGGAAAAGGAGAGAAAATGTCTTTAAAACTGAACCTTTGGCTCAAGCAACCATTGTCCAATAGAGAAAGCTTCCTGCAGCATGGAAACACTTCACTAGTTAAACCAGACGAATGAAAGAAAGGTTCAATGAAACTGAGACCAACCTGGAAAAAACATCCCTGATGTACTGAAGAGTCAACCATAACATAGCATGAAAAGCTAAAGCCCAGAGTTAAATGTTAGAGGCAGTTAAACTTTTCCCTCCTGTAGTGCAAAATATTTCCTCTGAATGAAAACAAAGCCAATGGGAAAGCTGTAATCAGAGTATCTGTGCAACAAACGGAGAAATAAAACACCAGGAAAGTTAGAGACACTTTAAAGGGGTGATAAAATGCAGAGTTTCCATGGTAACAGATGAATAACAATAGTTCAGGGGGTGAAATGGACGTACAGAGAAGTTCTAACCCAATCAACTCCTCCTTTCTCTGCAAATCTCACTTTTCTAAACTTCCACCATAAAACAGGAGAATCCAGACCAGCCCACTGGTTCACAGCCCAGGAACATGAAGAGAGGTAGATGGAAGACAGCAGTTTATCTGTTTAGCCTACAGCTGGGTTTACTGCTACAGAATTAAAAAGCAGGAAGTTCCTCTATTGAAGATGAACCACAGGAGGAAATGCAGCGTTCCAGGCTGAGCAGAGGAAAGGGAACAGTTTTCCACATGGATGCCCAAGGATCCGACAGGCAGGGATTATTTTAGTCTGTCAGAAGATCCCTGCTAAGTTTGATAATCAGCTGTTTTTTGCTTTAAGCATTTTACCAAAGACAGTTTTCAACATCTTGGACAGATCTTAGCAGGATTTGCTAAACTTCTTTTACTGAAACGAGGAGCTGTTCCCACCGTAAGGCCGTCACAACCGCAGGCTGGAAGGATGAGGCTGTCGCTAAGCTGTTGATAGCAATGCTAGCATATCTATGGTGACCAGGGCCGTTTCTCCTTTCACGAGAAGGCGAGTCTGTACTCGTCTTCTCATCAAGTCCGGTGTTGGAAAGAACACAGGAAAGTCTGGACTTGGAGAGAAAGGAGCATGCAGCATAAATATGGGTCAATTGGAACAGAAGCGTACTGATGACATCACAACACGCTCTGGAGCTGCATTTCTCCTCCTGTTATTAATAGTCTTTAAACAATATTAACTTTTTTCATCTAATGGAGGAATAAAGTAAATACAGATAAAAACAAATCAAATGAATATTTTGCCAAATAAAACAAAAAACCTCCATCAGAGCCGGAGGTACTTCACACACGGCTATGCAGAGAGAGGGCTGCTGGTGTCGGGCTAACGTTAGCCCTGCCTGCTGCAGACGAGCTAAGGTTAGCCCTGGCTGCTGGTGTCGGGCTAAGGTTAGCCCTGGCTGCTGGTGTCGGGCTAAGGTTAGCCCTGGCTGCTGGTGTCGGGCTAAGGTTAGCCCTGGCTGCCAGTGTCGGGCTAACGCTGGCGCTTCGACTGCTGGTGTCGGGCTAAGGTTAGCCCTGGACTGCTGGTGTCGGGCTAAGGTTAGCCTCTGGCTGCTGGTGTCGGGCTAAGGTTAGCCTCTGGCCGGGCTGCTGTCGGGCTAAGGTTAGCCCTGGCTGCTGCAGTGTCGGGCTAAGGTTAGCCCTGACTGCTGGTGTCGGGCTAACGTTAGCCCTGGCTGCTGGTGTCGGGCTAAGGTTAGCCCTGGCTGCTGGTGTCGGGCTAAGGTTAGCCCTGGTCGCTGCAGACGGGCTAAGGTTAGCCCTGGCTGCTGGTGTCGGGCTAAGGTTAGCCCTGGCTGCTGCAGACGGGCTAACGTTAGCCCTGGCTGCTGCAGACGGGCTAAGTGTTAGCCCTGGCTGCTGCAGACGGGCTAAGGTTAGCCCTGGCCGCTGCAGACGGGCTAACGTTAGCCCTGGCTGCTGCAGACGGGCTAAC
>JAGKQL010000057.1:3289752-3333768 GCA_018398635.1 Cyprinodon brontotheroides
ATTTTGGGTCATTGGCATGCTACAGGGTACACTTTCACTTTAGCTCAGATGTGTAACTGTTTTAAAGCTTCATAAAGCATCCTGTGACACATACAGTAATTGTAGATTCCCCAAACCATGACACTTCTACCTCCATGTTTAACTTTTATTTCTTTTCTTAAAAAATTTTATTCAATCAGTGTTCAAATTAATTGGTTTTTGACAGAAAAAAAAGAAATCTTTGCAGAAATTCTTGTCTATGCACTTTGGAAAAAGTTAGTCTAACCTTTTTGTTTTGGTTAAAGAGCAAAACACCTCAGATAAAAGCTAAACTTAACCAGTCCCTTTCTGATTGTGCTGGCATGTGCCTTTAGATAAACAGTAGCAAGAGCTCGCTGTAGGTATAATGATGTTATTTGAGGTTTTTGAGACTCCTTTAATTTACCTTCCTTGAATGGCCAGCTCTGAGCACATTGAATTGCTTCTTTAGATGTCCTACGCTTGGGAGGTGGTGGCTTAGTGGTTAGAGCTGGAAAGTCTGTTAGTTCACTTGTTTGAATCCCACAGGATGCCACCCTGAGTGAGACCCTTTAGCTTGAGAATTCTCCCTGAGAGCTGCACGCAAATCTACTGTCCCTCAATGGATGTCTATGACAGATTTAACAGAAAATCTGCAATAAGACTGATATTGTAGAATATGTCCCACCTAAAAATCTGCTAAAATCTTCTGTCTGAAGGCCTGAGAAGCAATATTGTTCTCAATGGGTTGAATTTCACTTCAACTGCCAGGAGCACACCAAACTAAATACCAGTTTAAACAGGACAAACCTTCAAAATGCAGGGGAATGATGATAATTGTAGATATTGTAATTGTATATATGTAGGTATATATGTGCCAGTTTTCAGACTCTCGAGTCCTTCTAAGACTGTAATTAATGTTAAATATCCTGTGTATGGAATATAGGCCTACATTAGTATTTTATTCATTATTCATAAATTGAACATGTGTTGCTAGTGAACACTGTCATTTCCACTACTGTCATTTTTTTAACCTTTGCAACCACAGCAGTTATCATTTGACAGAAGAGCAGTGTTAGCCCCATGAGAAAGGAAGGAAAACAAGAACAAAGTCAAGGTAAAGCCTTTTGCAAAACCATGAGAGTACATTTATTGGTATTTATTTCCAAACACCTAATTTCCTTTGACACAAATAATGAAAAATAACCATTATAATAGTAATAAGAGAAACATAGTCCCTCCAGCGTTTCCTGGGTGACAATAAAGAACACAAAATAGATAGACTGCCCGCTGTTATCTGCAGATCTTGCTGGCACAATTATCAGTAATTAATATTAGGTCAAAGTCTTGGAAAAAGATGATTTTCTCTTCAATGCTGCCGTGTTCTTTGGTAGTACGAGTTTTTTGCCATGCTCTATTCTGTTATTACTAAATCCTCCACAATACAAGATATTTAGGTTCATAAGCACCGTGAGTCTGATAAATGGAGGATTCCTGGTGAGGAGGCTCATCAGACCCAAAACAGAAGACCAAGAGAAAAGGTGAAAGCTCTGCTGAGGCATTATGAAAGAATTACTGGGTCACCAAAAGCTTTGCAATGCAAACATGACGAGAGGCTTTGGATGACTGAAAGGAAAAAGAAACAGCAGTTTGAGGTTTGGTGGGTGGGCGGTGGGGGCGTCCCGTTGTGGAGCTGTTTTCTCTCCACACATCGGGCATGGACGACACCTTTTCTGCACGGCGATGTGACGTCAGCTCCCAGAGAAGCGTTTATTTTTCCTGCGTGGTGTGCGGCGGCGTGCGTGTCTCTTTCATCCAGGATGCTGCTGAGGCCCGGACATAGATCTCCGCTCTTAGAGCAGAAACCGACAGGTTTTCCTCTCCAGTCTGCTGAGTGTTTGTTTGATGGTCAACACACATGTTTGCAGATCAGAGATGGATTTGTAAAAACATCAGAGCAAATGTCAGAGAGATTCAACAAACAGTCCAGCAGAGAAGGAGAAAGCAGATCTGTTGATGTTTGAGCCTTTAAAGGGTTGTCTTTCCTCAGCTTAGAAAATGAGCTGATGAGGCCAGACCACCATCGTTAACCGCTTAGCAGCCCTTAGAAGCTGAGCGTCCGACGGGAAAACAGCTCCCGCAATTCCCTTTCAATATGGACTAACTTTAATAAATTACATTTTAACTTTGAGATCATTCTGTTTGTGATGTAGATATCTTAGAAAAAAAGAAAAATAATTGTGTTTATCAATGTTTGTTGCAGAACCCTTGTGGTTGGATAATTTAGTTTCTCTCATTTTCTATATTATTTATAGTATTTACTCACTATAAACGTTTCTCAAGGTTTACTCATAACATTTTACTGTTTAACCAAAGTGTCTGTAATTTGTTTTGACTCTGACTACTTTAGGTAAGGAAGAACGCTGCTCAGGCAGAACAGGGCTGATTACCGTGCAATAAGGGCCGTATGATGAACTGTTCTCTCTTTGCAAAGATAAAAAAAGTGCCGACTGACCACCACAACCCTACAGTTATAAAGCTACTCTGACCAGATGTAGGTTGGTAATTTATTGAGTTTGTATCGGGCTGAATGTTCTGTCTAATAAGAATTTATTGTATCCTAATATAATCCTTCCTGCACTTTAAATCTGATGGGTTTCTGTGGAAAAGGAGCTGCTATTTTGGTCTATTCTTCCATGCAGATCTCCTCTAGAGCAGTGATGTTTTGGGGCTGTCACCGTCATCAATGGGTGGTGAGGTTGCTTGAGGACCCAGATGTGGAGACGAATGAAGCAGAGATGAGTTCTGACAGATTTAATCGAATAACACAGGAAACAGCAATCCAGAAATCCAACTTAAAATGTTAAACAAATCGAAAACCACGGAGACATCAGGGGAAAACGAGCCTGAGGAGCCAAGGAGAGACGAGGTGAGAAGACAACTTCTTAAGAGTTAAATTACTACCTTCACATCTGCTGTATGACCTGGAACAAGACTTCATGATTCTAAAGTATTTATTTTCCCCAGCTCCACTGTCTTATAAAAAAATATTTCATTAATCATAAAATAACTTTTTTAAATTATGTAATTCTTAGAACATTTATCTAACAAGTGCTTATAATAATTATTGTACTGTAAATTCCACAGTGTTAGATATGCATTTGTCAAACTACATTGACTCTTTTAGAGTTATTAGAACAACTGGAGTAAAATATACACTTTGAAGATGTCAGGATTTGGTTTCAAAGGTTTTTTATGAGGACCCAAATGCAGAAGCTGACAGGCAGGGGTGGGGATTCTTTGGAGGTTGCCCAATGGAAAATCAGGCAGCAAAACAGGAATCCAAAATACATACAACAGAAATGAATACTAACCAGGACCATGGAGACATCAGGAAAAGCATACATGAGGAGCCAGGAAAAGAGATGAAATAAGACGAGGAGACCAGCAGAGAGGGACTGCAGAGGGAGTGTATTTATGGCTGACTGAACAAGGTAGGACTAATGAGCTGATAAGGAGCAGGTGTGAGCAGAGCTGATGAGGAAGCCAAAGGGAAAAGAACACAAGGGGGCAACAGAGGACAGACAGAAAAACCTAAGCAACTTAAATGAATCCAGACACACCAATAAAAGCTAGAAAACAAGGAAAAACCTGGATGAACTTGAAACTGAAAACTTAGAAGAAAAACAACAGAACCAAGATCGTTACAGAAGAATGAGTTTAAAACTATGACTGGGTTTTAAATCTTTTACTGTTCTGACTTTTGAAGGAGGCTCTCGCATTTTCCTGCTGCTCCCAAGTTCAAACAATAGATCTGGTCAGCTGGTCTCTCTCAATGCAATTGATCAAATTTTCTCAACTAGAAGACAGGGAATAGGGACTCGTCCTGTTCTGCAGGGACAGACCTTGGACTGGTATATACCATGGACGCATGATGTGTTGTATGATGTTGGAAGGGGAGGACGTGGAAGATGTTTGCATGTTTGGATGTACAATACTCAGATTTCTTCTGTTTGGATTTGGTGGATACCTAAAGTATCTACAACTACAGAGAATGTCGGTGGCAATTTAGGCATTGATCAGGCTGCTGGCAGCGGTCAACACGCTCACAAAGGCTGGGAACAAGCAGGACCATGAGCCGAGACGTATGCTGGGTCCAGATGGACGCAGGCTGGCTGCGGTGGTTAAAGACAAAGGTAAAATGGGATATATTGGATGTGCACGCTCGCTTCCAGGTAGAAAAGCCCAACAAACTCAGGATTTTGGATTCCCCATGTGGAGCCCAGCGACAAAAGACCTCAAGGCTGATGGAAAATTCTTTGCAGAATTGCTCTCAAAACAAAAAAGTGTATTTTTGGATTTTGCCCTACCCCTTATATCAGGTTTAGTTATGCTGTTTTAAAAGAGGGCGCACAAACTGCCCACTCCCCCCATCCCCTACCCGCGGACACCTGTGAATCCATTCAGAACTATAGCGACAGTAGATAAACTTCAATGGCCTCTGGACAGCATTCATAGACAAACTGAACACATTCTCTCATACTGATGCTAAAATACCAGATTGACTCAAATGTGACTCCAGCTTTCAAGGTTTTCCTTTTGCTGAAATGTTTGTCTGTTATAGGTGCTTTTCTTGTGCTAATGTGTGTTTTGATTTCTTAAACTGTACCCTGTCAAGGATGAAATGTGAAATATGCTTTGTTTTTTGCTCCTATCTTATAAAGGCAGCTCTATAAGGAAACCTGGCAGCCGAAAGAATGAGCCAATGGCCTCGATCCTTTCCATGTCCAGCCCCCCCAACCCAAATGTAGTTCACAATAAAGAAATAGATGGATTGATGGAGTTAATTTAACACTAATTCAGAGTGGGACCAAATGCACTCTCAAAGTGTTACGTTAACACAACAAAATGTATGCAAATCTTATACATTGAAGCTTAACATCTTATTAACAGCATAAACAAATGACCGTGACCTGCAGAAGTTTGTGTTCAAGGTTTTCCGCTCCTGTCCTCTAATACCGCATTTGACTTTTCATGTGTTTTTTAGCTAATTGGCCCTTTTAGAGCGGAGGTAATGTGAGGCAGCCACTGATAAGAACACAGCAGTAAACTAACCGTGTAACGCAGCCTTTCACTCACAGACAATGACCCCCCGTAGCGATAAGAGGGCCAAATTAAAGACGGGTGAGGGCCGGCAGAGGGCATGCTGTGTTGATAGTGGGTAACAAACGAGCAGCTAATGGGAGGCGGAGAACATATTCTATTAAAGCATTATTGGATGTTTCAGTGAAAAACCGTGTAAATGGGAGCTGAACAGAACAAAGGGTGGGCATGGTAACCATATGGAGAGATGGGGAACCAAACACCATGGAGTAATGGGGCACAATGGGAACATCAGAAGTTCACAAAAGAAAAGAAAACCTAAGAAATGCAGATAATGGAAATAGATATCAGCAACTCTATTGCTAATCTCCCAATATATTAACTAACTATGAAATGTTGTTTATATTGTGATAATAGTTTATGGACAAAAGATGAGCTTCTGTTTACTGCAATTTTCCTTCACCTTTTTAGTTTCTAGATTAGAGCAGAGTATTTTTGCCAAAAATTAACCAATATTTCATTTTATTTTATTTGCACCCATCCACCAGCATGTAGATATCTGTGTTCAGCGTTTCACTGTTTATTGATATTGAAAGCAGACTGACGCAGGACTCTACTGCTAGGTGGAAAAGTGCTTCCTACCGCTCGCATTTCATGGGTGTCACTACCTGATCTGTACGGTGAGTACGATCGATACGTAATGCGATCCATTACGGTAAACGATCCGTGCCGGTAACACGATCCATTACCGGTAGAGCGATCACGTACCGGTAGAGGCGATCGTACGGTAGAAGCGATCCATTACCGGTAGAGAGCGATCGTACTGTTATTATACGATCCGTGCGGTAAAGCGTCGTTGCCGGTAGAGCGATCCGTACTGTTAGCACGATCCGTACCCGGTAGCATGATCCGTGCCGGTAGAGCGATCCGCTTACCGGTGGGAGCGATCCGTACCGGTAGAGCGATCGATACCGTTAGCACAATCCGTACGGTAAAGCGATCCATACCGTTAGCGCGATCCGTGCCGGTAGAGCGATCCGTTCCAGTAGCGCGATCGTACGGTAAAGCGATCCATACCGTTAGCACGATCCGTACCGGTAGAGCGATCCCGTTCCAGTATACGATCGTACCGCAGTAAAGCGATCCATACTGTTAGCACAATCCGTACCGACGATCATCAGCTCATCTGCACAAATGCAACCTAATATAAATCTGGGTCACCCTCGATTTGACTTTATAAAACAGACCAAAACTATTTTATCTCTGCCCCAAAATAAGAAGTGTACTAAACTAGACTGTGTGTAAAAGGTTAATAATTTATTTTCTGAAAAAATAAATGGAATTAAAATATTTTCAACAGAGAAAATGTAAAAGCATCAAATGATCTCAGAAATGTTATAAATTATTAATTTAGAGTTGTCGTTTAGCATTCTTTATCGACTAAAGGATAGAAATAAGTACTTTTACTACCATAAAACCTACCGGTACGGATTGAGCTTCCGGTACGGTCTTAATGCTAGCTTCAACTCTCTCTTCCCTACTATGGCAGCAACGTCACTTTAGGCATTTTAGCACCAAATAAAAGCTGGAGGGAGAAAGTCAGTGTCTCCTGTTAGATGTTAAACGACCTTAACTCTGATATTTGAAGATTGTGTTTTGTTAAATGTTATCTATTCAGATAAGAGAGAATTGATGGGAAGCTGAACTGCAGGTCCTCACTTCCAGTCCAGTCTGTGTTTGACTGAGGAGCTCTACTATCCCTCATCCCGCCTCTTATTTATGGCTCTGCTGTCAGGTTGAAACTCTGATGGTTCACTAACTGGTGTCCCTCTGTCTATTATTCAGTTTGTTTTGAGCGGTTCTCCAGCAGTGTCGCATGATGACCGCCGTCTACGATAGTTCCTTCAGGCCGAGTTCCCGATCCGGGCACAGCTCTCTCTGCAGCTGCTCGCGGCTATCAGACAGGACCTGGAGATTTCTCTGGGGAGCTCTGCTCTGCTGTGGCCACAGAAACGCCTTGTCTCTGTTGATGTCGGAGCGCTCGCCGTGACGGCTGATGAGGCTGCGGTGAGGGGGAGACAGGTGAAGATTGCCCACTTGCTCTGCTGCAGCCTCCATTTTGCTCACACTGTCTATACAGGCTGGCAGCTTCATTCATTGACCATTAGCCAGGAGATTTGTTATTGCTCACTTTTAAAGGCACTGACAGAAGGCATTTGAACTGCTGGATGACTGCTTCGCCAGGAATTACAATAAAGAACTTGGCATCCGCCGCTCTGTTCCCGAATCCCTGCTGTTTGGCCGGAGTCTGGGAAGCCACTGCAGCGGGCCGCACACCTCATCTCTCAAAACATCACGCTTCATTCTCATCCATAGCTGCTTTTGTGTCACATTGGCAGAGATCAGAGGGTCGGGGAAATTGGCTGAGAGCTTTCCGAGTCATGGAGAGCCTGATTTGTCAATCACTTTTCAATTAGCAAATGAGCCCAACCAGCAAGGTAGCTCCTGGTCAGAATGAGTTCAATCGCAGCCTGGGAGAGCTGAGCCAGCAGGAATGATGCACTTCTTCTCACACAGCAATGAAATTAACTCAATATAATATAATTACCATTATGCCATTGATCAAATAGTCTCATTCTTTAAAGAAGGGCCAGAAAAAAGGCCAAGAAGTGACTTTATCCTGAGAGGAAACAGAAGCAGCAGCCAGAATATTCCCACCTCATGTCATGTCAACTTACAACAAATGGCCTCATAAGACGCCTCCCAAGACTAAGACAAAACCAATCAGTCCAACACCACAGATTCAAAGGGAATTACTTTCAGTCCACGACGTGGAAAGCAGATTTTTCTATTTAAATCTAGAATAGAAAATTCTCCTTCTCACATATAAAGCCTTAAATGGCCAAGCTCCATCTGATATCAGAGATCTGATTGTTCCTTATGTTGAACTGACTGCACAGACCATGTTTTCAGGAGGACTTTCTCACTTCAAACATATTAAAACGACTTTTTACTCGCTGATCACAGCAAATACACAGGAGCAGAAGCATCAGGACACATCTGGACACACTTTACTGGACGTCTGACCTTAATGTGGACAAGCTTCAGAAATGAAGAATGAAGAAGCTCCTTCTCATCGCTCATTAACTTTCTTTGACAACATTCCAGGTTCTCTGGAAGCAACAGGAAGTGCCAATCATCACAACCTTTGATTGGAAGCTAGTGGCTGCCATATTGTGCACCTAACTAATTCTCCACCTTCAGTATATTAATCTCAGTGCTCCTCAATAGTTACAACAGAAGAAGCCTCCTAGATAAGTAGAGAAATGTTTTCTAGAACACATCTGCTTAATTATATTGAACTTTTATTGGACCAAATATTCCAGAAGTTGCACTGGCAGTTGCCTCTGTTCCTCTGAAAGAGGGAGCAGCCATCTCTCAGAGAAGAAGTGAAACAATATTGAAGCATTTGTCTGATTCCTTTCTAGGTCCTCCTCGTTTGGATCTGCTTGGATTGCCCTCATCATAAGTCTGAGAGTTCAGAACTGTTTTTGGAAGACGTTTTGCAGGAAACATGACCTTAGAGTGATGCATCTGTTGGGTTTATTCAATGATGATTATAAAATTAATGCCAGGCGTGCTTATGAAACTGCGAGGATGCTCCTGTTCTGTATTATAATCCAGATCAGTGGGTCACTGCCTGCGTCATTTCTGATGGAGCATTCTGTCTTCATGAACTTGATCGATTGTTCTGTCGGGAACAATACTCTGTTTGTAATCATGTGTTATGTGCTGTTAATAAATGCTCTGCAGAGGAGGTCCAGTGGGAGACAAGTATGTTTGAGTCTGGGTTCAACTGTCTCTCTCCTCCCTGCAGGAATTGTATCCGATAAAGTCTGTATTTCGAGTTCTTCTTTTAGAAAACCTATTCATACAGCATCAATCATAGCTCATGGTTTTTGATCACTCGAAATAAACACTGGAGAGGTTTGATAGTGAATATGTTCCTTTCACCATACAATACCAACATCCATCGATCGACATACAGCTTCTAAGGTTTGCTGGAGCTCTTCACTATCTATGTGAGCAGTTTTAAAGGAAGGACTTTTTCCAAATTTTGCTGAGAAAAAAATCACACCTTTAATAGTTTTGCTGTATGAAGTAACAACAACTTTAATATCTTCCTGAATGTAATTTATCTCCCGTTGTAGGAACAACTCTGCCACTGTCTTTCATTTACTATATCAAACATGGCTTCTGCATTAGAGCTGAGAGGCTCCATTCAGCAGAATAAATACATTACTAACAAGCAGCATGAGAGTGAATAGCTCTTTAGAACTGTCCAACTATTGCTTCTAAAAGGCCTTTAGAAATTGAAGCTTTGCTATCATTGACAGAGTGATGATGACGGTTGTTTGACATATTGTGCAGTGCTTAAACCCCAGAACAGCAGAATATAGAACATAAAAACAAATTAAATGAACTATCAGCTGCTTTGTACCTATTCTTATCTCACCAGAGGAATCTTTGGGAGGAATTAGTCATAATTTAGTGCTATATCATACTGGCCGAGAGGTGCACAGACAAATACAAAAAGGACTGCAAAGATGAGACAAACAAATACAAAAATGAGACAAAAGCACAGACATGCAAATAAAAAACACTGTAAAAGAAAGATGTTAGTAATCACAGCAAATAGAGAGCAGGAATGTGCAAACACACTGCAGATGAAACAGATGATGCTAACACACAAAACACATGCAAAGACAAAACGCTGCGAGTAGAAAAAGCAACTAGCAGGATAAGAAAAGTGGCAAACTGGTAACCTTGGCTGCAAGCTGAATTTTCTTTTGAATTAATTTTTTTGCTAAGAGAATCTATCTTGTTCCAGTCCCATTTCAACTGTTCTGTTCTGCCAATCACACTCCAATCACATTTAGCTGTGACCAAAACAAGAGGTCATGTCGGAACCAAAATAAAGATGGCAGTGAAGGAGGATGTATGTGTAGCTGCTGCTATTCCAGGTGTTTGTCAGAATCCACAGTTTTATCTTTGAAAGAGGAACTGCATGAGTGAAAAAGTTTTAGTCGTTGTGGTTTCTCATTGCCTCCGCTGCTGTGATTGGCTAAAACGAAACTTTGAAAGGTGGGCAGCTGGTTCGGTTAATAGTCCCTTCTTTCCTCAATCAGACGACAGCAAACCCAGATTGATTAAAATAACTCAAATTGGGGAAAAGTTAAAACAATTAAATGCGGTCTGTTTAACATAAGATCTATTTCCTCTAAAAGTCTGCTAGTTAATGACTTGATTTGTGATAATCACATTGACTTGTTTTGCCTTACAGAAACCTGGCTGCAGCAAGAGGATTATGTGAGCATAAATGAGGCAACTCCTTCAAAGCTATTTAAATTTTCACATCCCCAGAAGTTCTGGGGCTGAGGAGGAGGAGTAGCAACAATCTTCCAGTCTGACTTACTGATTACCTCCCAAAACAGTTAATACCTACAACTCTTTTGAACATCTAACCCTTAATTTCCCTCAGATCCAAATTTCAAGAAAGAAAACCTCTTCTTTTTGTAACTTTGTAATCGCTCCACCAGGTCTTACTCTGGAATTTTTTAGATGAGTTTTTCAGAGTTCCTTTCTGATTTGGTATTAAATACTGACAGAGTCATCATCTATAGTGGGAGATTTTAACATCCATGCTGACATTGAAGGGGATAGCTTAGAGCAGCCTTTAATGCTATCTTAGACACTAATGGCTTTGTTCAAAGTGTGAATAGTCCCACACATTCTCATCTTCATACTTTGGATCTTAGAAATAACAGTATTTCCTCACAACCCTGTCCTCTCTGACCACTTTCTGTCAGGAATCCAGTTTGTGTGTGGTCTGTGTTTTGTGTCTGTCTCTCCCTCCACCACCAGGTGGCGCCCTGTCCTTGTTGGTCCTCCCTGCACACCTGCGGCTCTTTGGATCATTATCTGTTACTTAAGCAGTGGACTGTCACTACCTCGCCGCCCAGAGTGTATGCCAGTTTTGGGTACTCTAGCCATGCTTTAGATTAGCTCGAGTCTAACCTGAGTCTTTGTTACACTGAGTCTAACTCAGTCTTTGTCTCTCTGAGCTTTAACCTTGTTTTTTTTTTTTTTCATTAGCTACGTTTACATGCGCAAAATTTCCCCGATCCGATCCAAACCTTGGTTCGATCGGAAATTCAAAATCTCCATTTACATGGACACTAAATGAAATGATCCGATCATGGCGTGTGTATACATGTACCAGCGTTGGATCAGATTAAATCTTTTAAGCATGCGCAGAGAACTTCCTGCCAAACTTGGCAGTTCTGTCTGCGTCTGGTTTTTGGGAGGCCTGACAAAGCGATGCTTCGGGCGAGGGGAAAGAAAAAGGAGAGAGGAGGAAAAAGCGGCTTGACAGCGAGAAATGTCCGAGAAAATGTAGAGAATGGCGATTGAACCGGCGTGGGAGAGCGAGAAAGGGTCTGTGGAGAGAGAAGAGGAAGAGGAGGAGGATAAATTCCTGCTTCCTGCAGCTTTAAATGAACTTGAGTGTATAAAGTCGGCGTTCCTAGACTCCCCTCGCCATGTTGTTCACAACAAGAAGCTGAGGAGCGACGGTGGTTTTCCTGTTGTTGACAAAGGCGGAAAAGCGTCCGCTGGCGTCGCACACATGCGCAGTGAAGATTATTTTTACTCTTAAGATAACGAATGGGTGTTTACATGGGCGCCAATCAGGAATGGCGATCAGCAAAAACCACCTCTCTCTCTTGAAATTAAATTTATTGGATTCGGACCGACTCGGATTAGAATCTTCAGTCTGACATGTTTACATGAAACATTTTTGATCTGATCAGGCCTTCAATCCGATTAGTTGTGTCCATGTAAACGTAGCTACTGTCCCTTGGCAGGAAGTCACCCAGCAAACTGGATGTTGGGCATTCTCCCCCTGGAAGGATCGTTTGAGCTTCACACTGAGCAGGGGATAAATCTCCACATGTACTGTCCAAGTTCTCTTGGAAATCTGATGGGAGATGATGGATGATGGACTTCCCAACAAGATGCGGCTCTGAGCTGTCCAAAGTGTCCCCGATGCAGTAACCTCAGTGAGCAGGCAGGAGACCGATCCAGGTAAGAGAAACAGTTCAGAACCGGACAGTTCTGAGATCCAGGAGTCCATAGCCCGACTGATCAGAATAGGAACAGACTGATCCAGGGTTCCAGGAATGCTCAGAGTGTCCAGGCAGGTTCAGAGTTCTTTAAGTCCAGCAGCGAGCTCAGACAGACACGCTCAGATGGAAACAGGCGGCTCAAGCAGTGGGTTGAGATGGAACAGAGACAAGACATGGAAACCAGGATAACTGCCAAACTCTTTAAAACCTGTACTCCAAATCCTGTGGTTTCCAGAATTACATATGGAATTAAAACTGACCTCCAGTCTGAGCTGGGAAAACAGAGGGGCTCCCTGGAGAAGGGCTGTGAACCTGAGCTCCCCCTGCCAAAGCACCCAAGCCAAAACCCTGGTAGGGTTCGGGAGGAGAAGAGCCAGGACACTATCAGGAGAGAGGAGACAAACACCAAACCTTCTCAACCCAATGGCCTCCAAGAGTCAGGGCATAACTGCCAGGGACTTTACTACAGCTGGGTAAAAAAAAAAAAAAAAAAAAACATAACTAACATGATCAATCCTCAGAGCTGGAGTTCTCGGAGAGAGGTTACAAGAGGTGAACTAAAGTGAGTAATCAGATCAGCTACCAGGGCTGTGATCATGACACTGCCATTATGATTTAAAAGACCAATCAAAGAGCCTAGTTGCACAACAGAAAAGCTCTTTACAATCCCAGAATGAACAACGGCTGTCTGATTATATTAGCAATCTGACTATAGAAATGTGTGCATCATTCAACCTTCCATGCTGCGTAAATGGCATTCACAGACTGATCCATGCTGGAGATTGCAACTATAAGACTAGAATGTTCAAAATGTCTAATGTTTGACTGCTAAGACAGGACATGTAAGACTCCAACTGTTTACTGTAGTGAGAGGCTCATATGACCTTTGTGTTGAATTGTGTAACTCAATTCACCTCTGAAAAAGAGATGCAGATTATATCTTTTTATTGTATTTCTGTCTACTTTTTGTAAAGCACTTTCTGTTGCTTCTTAAATAAACTTTTACTTATTCATCTGCGAATAGATCTTCAGCAAAACATAAACAGGATGGCTGTACAGAGGACATTTTGAGAAAATGAAAAAGTGTTCCTTGAAATCCATGCATCCACTCTGAACATCTGACACGCCATCTTCCCAACTGGGGTCGTGTAAGGGGTGCTGGTGCTGCCAGCAGTCAATGGCAGGAGCGGCGGGGTCCACTCCTGGACGAGGTAAGCAGTCTTATCGCAGGAGACAACACAGAGACAAACAGGACAAACCATTCACACGCTCACACCTAAGGAGAATCTAGGAGAAGCCAGTTAGCCCCTAACATTCATGTTTTTGGACTGTGGGAGGAAGCCAGGTGTACCGTGAGAGAACCCCACGCAATGCTCAGGGAAGAAACATGTAAACTCCAAGCAGAAAAGACCTCTGGGCGAGATCAAACCTGTGAACTCCATTTTCTCCCAAGCAGCAGTGCTACCCACTGCACCACTGAGCAACCATGACTTCCACTAAAACATCTGAAATCTCTGAGCATCCAGGTTATGGCTCTGTTCTAATTCAGAAGCTGTGTGTCCCCAGAAGGCCAGCAGGTCGGGGCGATGATGATGTCATAGCTGGCCGAGGTCTGAGGTGATTCTAAGACTTTAGTTATGTGGTCTTAAAATGGTCCTTCTTTTAGCCTGATTTGAAGGGCGGGTCCGATGTATCCTGCTATCCTTTAGTTTTATCCAGAATTCATTCTTGAGACCAAGCTTAAGCGTGATCAGAGGGAAAGGGTACTGCGGCCCGAACAGTGGTGAAATTGGGATTCAGTTTAATATAAATCCAGTCCAGTGAATAGTTCCGTCTGAGATTAATGAAAAAATAGTTGTTTTAATGGTTACTGAGTCAGATATGTGGCGGTAATGCTTTGGATTTCTATCTAAAGGTTTTAATCTGTTACTGTGTAAAAGGGTTTGGCTGGAATCTAAGGACAGATTCTAATAGGATCTGCAGTGGTGGGGACTATAAATCTGATAGGAGTTTTATCTTTTTATTGCTGTTTTGCACAATTTGCTTAACTGAGTATTTTTTTGTTGAAGAATATTACGAGATTTTGTAGATATATTTTTTATACATACATTGTTTAGATTTTTTCTTATATATTTCTACCCATTTTTTATAGAATAGAATAGAAAAATCCCTTTATTGTCCCACAAATGGGGAAATTCACTAAGGTCAGCAGAAAGATTATTGAAAATGGTCACACAAATGTGTAGGACCTTGAGAAAAATGTATAAGAATAACATAATAGTAGAAGAGTTAAAAATATAAACAATAAAATCCTGTAAAGTGTTTTAACAATATAAAACTGGAGAATAAATAACCAACATGCAGCTATGTGACATTTTACAGTAATTGAGTAAATAGCAGCAACATCAGAGATGTGCGCAGAATGATGACAAGTAAGGTTATTTAACTGACTCCTCAAGGTTTCTAATATCAATACATTTGATTTGATTTTGTTCCTGCTCACGTGTGGTTGGAACCTTTATTCCACTCTGATTCTTGTGAGTGTAGTCTTTGTATCACTTCACAATAAAAAATAAATAAATAAAACAAACAGTTTTGAAAACTTCGGTACACTTTTTTCTTCCTGCTTTGTTCAACTGTCCACTGTTGCTAAGCAACATAGCCTATGGCGGTAAAACCCGCCGAAGGGTAGACCTGTTTGAATTCACAGCCAAATCTCTTCTGGTCTCCTTATTTTCAAGGACTTTGAAGGATCCAGTCCAGGTAGAGCGCGTCCTTGGAGGATGCAGCCCAGGATTTCGAATAGAGCCGATGATACGGAGGGTGATCTGGAGCACTTCTGTTATCCAAAAGCTAATTTTCAGCTTTTGTTAACCTGTAGTTGTCTTTGCTACTTGCCCTGTTTTGTATGTTTGAGTCGTTTATTTGTTTTAAGCAGGTAATATTCTGCTAGATTTATTTTTGTAATGGCAGTTACTATTTGCATGTGAATGTTTGCAATGTGTTTGCACCTCTCAGCCATCATGAAAAAAAAGTTACAAAGAGAAATTTTGATTTCAAAGCCTATTAAACAGCTATAAAAGGAGCATTCTTTAATACACGTTTGGATTAGGACACACAGTAAAGGTTGCTTCATGGACAGTTTCCATGGTTTCCATCTAATGATAGACTAACAACAGGCTGCATTGATTCTTAGTGACCAGCTGATGCAGCGCTGCTGCTCTGATCGAACCTCCATCGTGCAAACTGAGGTTTGATCTCCTCCATTTATGGACAAATGGCAAATTAAGTGATCTGTGTTTCCCCTCCTCCCATGTCAGCAGCTTTGACCTTCCCCATGCTCCGTCACGGAAACCACTGAAGGACGTCCTGATTGGCTGACGGTGCATTTCCTGGCTATCATCGGCTGCCAAGGTGTGGCGGTGTGGCCGGTGTGAGGGCACTTGATGAAGCAGAGGGATCGATGGAGCGAGGAATGATGAAGAAATGAGCAGCTGGGAGAGACAAACTGCAAAAATGACTGTGACACATTTGGTGATGGTAGGAAGAAATGTCTAAAGAGAGGAGGAGGAGGAGGAAGGCGCACCAACAGGTTCAAACTTAACATCAGGGCTGAGTTGATTATTGTGACGCTGAACTGAACTCTTTGTGAAACAGTAACAGCATCTCCATGTTTCACGTTTTCAGCCGCCATGTTCCTCTGAGGAACTGGAAAGAGATGAACCTGCTATTTTGTGGGAAACGTAACCCCAGCCGTCCTCTGATCGTTCTCTGAGAGTCGGAACAATAATAAGCAGCCAGCAAATGATTGATGAGCATGAGGAACCCTGAACTGCTCTCTGGTTGGTTGCCAGACACTCGGGTATATTTATCTTCATATGGAGGCGCGTCTGTGTTTGAGTTCAGTCTCTGGGGGAACCACATGTCCTGAGAAACAACCTAGCTCTACAAAAAGACCATGAAGCTCATCTTTCAGCCTGCAAAGTCCTAAAAGCCGAGGCTGTATCCCTCCACCTACAGAGAAACAGATCATGTTCTGAACGCGGTCAGAACATCATCAGAACATTAAGGTGAGAAGGCAAACTCTAAAGCCTGACTTAATACTGACTTATTAAACCAGCTAAGTGACCTCGGCCCAGAGAGTTTGCAACAACCTCCCCCCCCCAAAATTTAAAACACAAAGATCAGGTCTGCATTATTCCATTGGTGATGTTGTAAAGGGAAGAGACTGCAGTGGAACTACCATCATAGCTGTTAGATGTCTGATTTATTTCCGTTTACACAATTAAAAATGGTTAATAGTTTAAGCCTTTTTCCAAATGATCCATAAAATGCATCCTGAAAGTCCTTTTGAAAAGCTAGAATACGTATTTGTCACATCTTTCCTAAATCATGCTTGATCCATAATGTTTTTATGGATCAGTCATTTAGTCAGCAGGTACAATTCAGGTTAAAAGTGGTTTTTAGCTCAGTGATTCCACAAAAGAATCTAATCTAAGTCTGAGTGTGAGGCTTAGAATATTTTAAACCATTTTGTTTACACAGAGTGTAGGGACAAAACATCCGATAGGCTGTGGATAAACCTATAGTTAGATGTGACTAACTGGATGTGCTCTCTTTCATCCTCTCTGACATGGGAGCTGGCTCCTGAGCACCGCCTGCCTGTGCTGTGTGTTGACGGGCCGGAAGGGTGCTGGTTGGCACGTTGCCTTTTGTATCTATGCTTCTTTTTTCTATGTTCTGCTTCTGTCTCTCTTTTGAACCCCAGTGTGTGGCCTCAGCAGATGGCCGTCGCACACTGAGTCCTGGTTCTGCTTTGGAGGTTTCTTCACATGTTCAAAGGGAGTTTTTCCTCTCTCCACCGTCGCTATGAAGCATGCTCTGAGTGTACAGGGATTGCTGAAGGAGTGACATGAGTGCAGATGTAATCAGCTGGTTTTTCCTTAGATAGAAAAACTTTGAATCAATCTGACTGGATGATCTAATGGTGAACTGGAAAGTGGACGCTGAGATGACATGGATGTGAATTGGAGCTATAGAAATAGACTGAATAGAATTCAATGTAAATTGATATCTCAAAAGACAACTGGGATGTGGGAGGGGCTCTTTGCTTCATTTAACTGTTTGCAGGGCTTCAGAAATCAAATGGGTTTTATAAGCAGTTATTTACTGGTTTTTAATACAGGTCCTTCTCAAAATACTAACATGTTGTGATAAACTTCTTTTATTTTCAATAATGTAATGATAAAAACTTAAACTTTCATATATTTTAGATTCATTGCTCACTAAAGCTATGAAATATTTCAGGTCTCATTATATGTTTAATACGGATGACTTGTTGGATACTTAACTCATTAATTTTTAACCCCCTATCTCACAATAGATGAGCAGATCCGGATCCGACTCAATAAAAAGAAAAGTTTTGTTTCTTGCTACAAAAAAAAGTCAATCTTCAAATAATTCTGTACAGTTATTCACCTCAATACTTGGTGGGAATCCTTTATCAGAAATGACTGCTTCTAATGCGTGTCGTGGCATGGAGGCTATCAGCCTGCTGAGGTGTTCATGGAGGCCCAGGATGCTTCCATAGCGCCTTTAGCTCATCCACAGTGTTGGGTCTTGAGTCTCTCAAACTTTCTCTCTTCACAATATCCCACAGATTCTCTATGGGGTTCAGGTCCAGGAGAGTTGGCAGAGCCAGGTTACAGCCCAGTGATACCAGTAAACCATTACCAGTGGTTTTTGGCTCTGGGAGCAGCAGCTGCAGGTGGTGCTGAAAAATGAAATCATCTCCATAAAGCTTATCAGCAGAGATGGGAAGCCTGCGAGAATAGTACACCCAAAACATGATTGGCCTCAATTTCTACTCCTCACCATGCTGAACAACACTCTGGGTACTTTTTTGATATCTCAAATGCACCTGGAGATCTGGGAGGCTTCTTGCTGTCTACTGACATTCAAATAATGGAGGTCTATGGTGACCGAGACAGAAAGGTCCATAAAAGTCCACAAAAAGCGTGTCAATATTCCTCCATACTGCTCGTCCAATGTATTCCAAGTGTCCTGAGTGGGTAGCATCAAGAATTTACTTTCGAAACAAAAGTCATTTAGAATGTTTTAAGAGCATAAACACTTGTGTGTATGGGATTTCCTAAAGGCGGGCGCATGCGGCGGTTCTCCGCGATTAGGAGCGGCAGACCAAACCAGATGAAAGTGTCGCATTCGGCGTCTGCTCTGCCGATAATGCTGGCGTAGAAGAAAGTATTTAACGTTTGCCTTATTGCAAAAGAAGAAACAACGAAAGAAAAATGTCTGAGGACCTTCAGTGTTGAGGAAGGCATGAGGTTCTTTTCTTGAGCTGAATCGCGCTGGTTTTGGTCTACCCGGCTTCCGTAGAGATAGAGTGGCGCGTAGGCTATTAGAAATCTATATACACTACTGTTTATGCTCAAAAAACATTCTAAATGACTTAGTTTGAGTAAATTCTGGATGCTACCCCCTCAGGACACTTGGATTACATTGAACGAGCAGTATGGAGAATGACCGTTTGATGGACTTTGTGGACCTTTCGCAATATAGAGGTAGCCATAGACCTCCATTATTTGAATGTCAGCAGGAGCAGCAAGAAGCCTCCCAGATCTCCAAAGAGATGCGTTTGAGATATCCAAAAAAGTACTCTAGTTTTGTTCTAAGCATGGTAGTAGAAAATGAAGAGCTAATCATGTTTTGGGTGTACTATTCCTTTAACAAGGGTTGTGTGTTGGTTGTGACTCTGCAGCATTGCATGAACATCGGGGCAGTCCCCCTGGATTGGCAGACTGTGGTGGTGGTCCCGGGAGGGCGTGCTCCAATTACAGGGGAGTCACACTCTTAAGCCTCCCCGGCAAGGTCTATTCGGGGGTGCTGGAGAGGAGGGTCCGTTGGATAGTCGAACCTCAGATTCAGGAAGAGCAGTGTGATTTTTGTCCTGGTCGTGGAATGCTGGACCAGCTCTACACCCTCAGCAGGGTCCTGGAGGGTGCATGGGAGTTCGCCCAACCAGTCTACATGTGCTTTGTGGACTTGGAGAAGGAGTTCGACCATGTCCCTCGGGGGGTCTTGTGGGGGTTTCTCCGGAAGTACGGGGTGCCTTTTGATACGGCCTGTCAGGTCCCTGTATGAACGGTGTCAGAGTCTGGTCCGCATTGCCGGCAGTAAGTCGGGCTCGTTTCCGGTGAGAGTTGGACTCCGCCAGGGCTGCCCTTTGTCACCGATTCTGTTCATTACCTTCTTGGACAGAATTTCTAGGCACAGCCAAGGTGTTGAGGGGATCCGTTTTGGTGGCCTTAGGATTGCGTCTCTGCTTTTTGCAGATGATGTGGTCCTATTGGCTTCATCAGTTCGTGATCTGCAGCTCTGGTTCGCAGCCGAGTGTGAAGCGGCCGGGATGGGGATCAGTGCCTCCAAATCCGAGGCCATGGTCTTGAGCCGGAAAAGGGTAGAGTGCCTTCTCCAGGTCAGGGGGGGTGTCCTGCCCCAAGTGGAGGAGTTTAAGTATCTGGGGGTCTTGTACTGGTCTGTTGGTTCAGAGAGGAGCACTGAGCCAAAAAGCGAAGCTCTGTTTACCGGTCAATCTACGTTCCTACCCTCATCTATGGTCATGTGAACTTCTGGGTCATGACCGAAAGAACGAGATATCTCGGATACAAGCGGCTGAAATGGGTTTCCTCCGTGGGGTGGCTGAGGGCTCTCTCTTGAGAGATGAGGGTGAAGCTTCGGTCATCGGGGAGGACTTCGGAAGTAGGAAACGCTGCTCCTCCACGTCGAGGCCAGTTGAGGTGCTTGGGCATCTGGTTAGGACATGGACACCTCCCTGGTGAGGTGTTCGGGCGCGTCCCACGGAGGAGGCGGGGGAGGCCAGGACACGCTGGAGACTATGTTTCGGCCACAGCCTGGGAGCGCCCTTGGGGTTCCTCACGAAGGCTGGAAGAAATTGGCTGGGGAGAGTGCAGGCCTCCCTTCTTAGCTGCTGCCCAGCGACTCCGACCCGGATAAGCGAAGGGCGATGGATGATATGGATGGATGGATGGATGGATGGATGGATGATGGATGGATGGATGGATGGATGGATGGATGGATGGATGGATGGATAGATGGATGGATGGATGGATGGATGGATGGATGGATGGATGGATGGATGGATGGATGGTGGATGGATGGATGGAAGGAGCATGGGGTGCTCCATAAATCTCCTGATAGCTGCATTGACCCTGCCCTTGATGAAGAGCCCGGTGGATCCAGCACCGGCGGCTGACATGGCCCCCGGGCCATCACCCCGGACTGCCGCTACCTGACTCTGGACTTCTGGAATTTTGGCATTTCCTTCTCCCAAGTCTTGAGCAAAACTGAGCAACAGTCCAGTGCTGCAGCTTCTCGCCTGGCCCAGGTCCGAGCCTCTGCCCTGTTTCTGTTTTACTGATAAGCAGCTTACCAGGGAATATAGCGTAGTAGCAGCCCATTTCCACCACTGCACAATGCATGGTGGCTGGGGCATTGGGCAGGCTAGAATGAACCAGCCAAGATGGACCCAGCAGAGTTAACATTGCAGGAAGAATGACAGACCTTCTGTAGAACTGTCGGATCACTTTGGATAGGATTGCCACTATCAGCCCTCCTTGGAGGCGGGTATGCACTGCAGCCGATCTCAAAAGATTTTAACCCCACAAACTACTCTCCTGTCATCCCCAGGGTTTCTGGACATTTTAGAACAGGTGGAGTGGAACCACTAGAAGGCTTTTGCTTAGCTTTTTAGTAAGCCTCCTCCACCTCCACCACAATCACTTGCAGCGGCTGAGTACTCAACCTCTCCATCAGCGGGTCAGCCTGACGCCTCCACTCCCCCTCCGGCGGGTCATGATACACAAGTTAAAGACCAAAATACTTGATAATTTTCTGAAAGGTTTTCGACTAAAATGGTAAAACATAAAAACAGTATACCCTGTATTATTCTGTATTACAGAAGGACATTTTATTGGCATTTTATGTGTAAGATGATCCAGTGAAATGTTACCTGAGAAACACAAACTATCCAGAAACTAAGTATTCTACAACTTCTGGTTTAACTGGTTTTTGAATGTGCCTTTGCTTTAGTAACAGATGGAAGATGAAGAATTGATATGAAGTGATAATACTTCTCCTTCTTCTTCATCTTGTGTTTTACCACCAACGACTGGTATTGAGTGAATATTTTTGCTTCCTAAATTTCTTTGCAATTTATCTATAATATTAAACGTTTTCCTTAATCTTCTCAAATTCTTTCCTCATGTAATTATTTTCTAAATGATACTTTTGTCAATCTACTCTAATATGTTGTGTCATGATCTTGTGATCTCAAATGATCCACCTGTTTCCAGATCCTATAATGCTGCCTGTTTTCCAGCCATCAGTGCCAGATTATTTGAGCCAAGGGTGAGAAGTATCTAGTGTACCCTGCTGTGTATTTGACTGCCTGATCCTGACCGGTTTCTGCCTCTGGAGTCCTGAGTTTTGGCCTGCCCCTGTTCAGGTCTGTTTTTGCCTGTTCCCTGTGTTTGGTCTGCTTTTTGCACACAGTCTGTTAGCGACCTTGGTTCTGTCCCATGACCCTGGCTTTGATTATCCTATTGGTACTTCTGCTACTCTCTGTTCTTCTGGTTTGGACCCCCTGTTCTGGATTCAGCCTCTTGAGTCCTCTGCTCTTCTGTGTCTGCCGGCTTCCGCTATACGTTACTCTGCCCAACTCCTGGGACTCTCTTGGCGACTCCCACCGCACATTGTGGAGAAGTCATCTGACTGGTTTCCTCTCTTTTCTCTGGACACGGACTGAACTGAGTACCAGGTTAGTGATTCACATGCTCATTATTGTTCCCCCTCTCAGCCTAGAGATCACTAACCTGAGTGTATGTCTCTGCAGAGAATCTAGCAACCCGCTCCCAGCTGACAAGTCGTGGTTATTCAGAGTTGTCAATAAACTGTTTATCTTTTAACTAATCCTTTTTGTTCGTCTAAATTCTGGGTCCATTTGCCTGAGCCTTGACATGTTGCATTGTTTCATTTTCTTCACAATGATCTCATTTTCCCGTACTATGTTTTTAGGTAGTATTTAGTCCTGTTTTTTTCCACCTGTAAAACCAAAAGACTACCGCGCGCATAGGAACGCGTGAGGCTCTCTCTAAGACTGAGAGGAAGGTTGTAGGTGCCACCAGAAGGCCACTTAATTTTACTGAGACGTTGGTAATCTAGAGTGGGATCCCCCAGTTATCCAGGTTGGCACCAGAGGAATGGTGTGTATTGGGCAGAGTTAAATTGCATATCGGGCAGAGTTAAATTACCTGTAGATGATGGGAAAGGTTTTGCAGTTCTATCGTAGTAGAACAAAAGGCAAGGTTCCAGGGAATTGTCAACTGCCCAAGGAGAAATTTTTTGATCAATTGCTAAGAAAATAAGGTTCTTTTAATGTTGCAATAAACAAAAATGTTAAAGACAAAATAAAAGATAACTTTTCTTTTTGGGAGCAGAAAGGCAGTTCAGGTTTTGTTCCACCTTTGTGAACCAAAAAGACCTCTAAGAGTGAGAGGAACGTGAGGCCACCAGAAGGTACTCTCTCTAAGACTGAGAGGGAAGTTGTAGGTGCCACCAGAAGGCATTTAATTTTACTGAGACGCATCCGGTAATCTAGAACCACCCTCCATAAGGTGAATCCTCTGGATCCAGTTTGAGTCCTACTTATGAACCAAGGTTGGCACCATGGTAAGGATTGGTGTGTATCGGCTGTGCTGGAACTGAACGTCTAGATCCTCAGGGGTAAATTGCATATTGGGCAGAGTTAAATTACCTGTAGATAATGGGGAAGGGTTTTGCAGCTTCTCCGCCCCAGCCGGTGGTAGTAGAATAATGGATAAAAAGGAACAAAAAAGGTTCTGGGGAATTGTCAACTGCCCAAGGAGAAATTTTTGATCAAATGCTAACCCAACTGTTTTTAATATTCTTTTTGTTTCTGCATTTTTTTTTTTTATTTTAATTTCATTAATTTTTTCTCTAATTGCTTTGATTCTGTTTTACTCTTCCTGTATTTTAATCATGTAAGCACTTTGCATTGTCTTTGTACTGAATTGTGCTATACAAATAAATTTGCCTTGCCTTGCATTGTTATTACCTTGTTATCACACCTTCCTCCTTTCTGTTCCTTCTTCCATTTTTATTTCCCCATCTAAGGTTTGAAGTGATGATCGGATGCCCAGCAGTTGTTTTCATTGTCCAACTGAACATCAGAACGAGAAGTCAGGAAAATTCCAGCTGATCTGCTGCTCTGCCATAGTTTTCTAGCCAATTGATTTATTTCACATTATTAATGGACCTTGCTTCACTTCCACTTGTCAGACTTGGCCCGTTGGAGTCAATAAGAGGAGGAAACTTGATCTAAGCGGATTGGACTGAAGTGATTCTGTCGCGCTAATGATTCTGTATGTGAGGACAAATGTCAGCCACTGTGAATAAGTAGATTCAGGACAGCGGATCTGCATAAGCTCTGCAGACGATGATGGGACTGCTTATGGGCTCCTATACATATTTCATGCAGAGGTGGAATTTTTCTGCCCCTTCCCTGACTTCCTGAATAAACCAACGCTGTTGCCACTCTGGTACGAATCAATAAGGAAGGTGACCTTAGATTCCAGAAGCACATTCAAATGTGTTCTTTTCTGCCTCAAAGTTCAGCTGTGGTGGTTGAACGTGTAAGCAAGGCGACATGCGTGCTGCATTTAATGAGTGCAGGCTGGGACCTGGGAAGGCCGTAAACACTTAAGGTGACTAAACTGCTGGCTGGAGTTTTCTGGCTGGCAGCAGAAATCAGTACGATGGATCGGAGGGGAGAGATTTAGTTGCAGGTGGCAGAGGTCGGGGGATTGTGTATTCTGCGCAGTCAATAATAAAGTTAGGACTTATGCTGGTGGAAAGTTAATGAGCAAGAAAAGGACCTTGGAAAGTCATTTGCATGTGGATGCGGTGAGAAGGCCGCAGGGAGCCGCTAGACGCTCAGCAGAAGATCCACAGCTCACATAATAATAAGACGTCCCAGCCAAAAGTTAGCAGCCAGACCGCTCATCAGTGTCTGAGCACAGCAGCAAAGAACAGCAGGCTGGATGTGTTTAAATGCTCTGGGTTCCCAGAAACGCTGCTAAAACTAAAACTTCAGGATGTCCTGCTGCATCAAAGCTTTTATTTCTTTCATATCTCCAGCTTCACATCAACAAACCTACCCGCTCTGTTTGGAAGGCTGACCTTTGACCTTTCTGACAAACGTTGCTGTTCAAACTTCTGCTGTAATCCATCGTCCCTAACACATTGTACGTAACGTCGTAGTGTAAAAAATAAAATGATCAAATACATCGTTCTTTTAAGATCTTTATTGCGCTTTGAAACATATTATATCAGTGCATTTTTTCACCAACCTTCTAATGAACTATACACAGTTATTAATTAAAACTACCACTGTCTGCTTTGCTATTGGTGTCGTGTTTAAACGGCTCACCATCATGTTGAAATCTGCCATGTGTTGGGGTATAAATACGGTCTGGTGCGGTCAGACTCTTCAGTATCAGTTGGGTTTTAGAGGATAGTTTCAAGCATGATTACATCTGCAAAGACCAGTCTTAGTCGACATCGTTCATTCTTCCTGTCCGCTGAACTGCTGCTAGGCATCCCAACAGATGCCTGGAAGACCTCCGGGAAGCTCCTCTCGATGCTCAGGAGCATCAGCTCCACTTGAAGCCATTCAGATGACCGAAAGGATTAATAGAAAGAGTAGAAGGTAGCCGCCTGTGCCACGCTCCGAGCCTGTCACTACACTCGAGTCGGATGTTTTTGCCAGGTCTGTGGGAGATGAGTCTTCGAGTACCCAGAGAACACCCACGCATGCTCACCATAGAACATGGGTAACTCCATGCAGAAAGACCCGCAACTCCTGAATCAGCTCTCAAGTGCTACCCACTGGCGCCACTGCAGCATCCGCACAGATGCACTCAACCTGGCCTGTCTGAATCGAATATATATATATATATATATATATATATATATATATATAGTATATATAACAAGATCCCAATATATATATATATATATATATATCCAGGGTACACACCTCCCCTGACCTAAGAAGGCCTATGACTCAATGCCACATACATGGATACTGGAATGCCTCGAAATTTGTACAAGATCAACAGGCAATTCTGATCCCCATCCTCAAGGCCGCTTCACAACAAGTCTGAGAACCGTATCCAGTGAGAGCTGCAGATCACGCCTGATGACAGAGCCTGATAGACTACATCACTGTTCTGCAAAAACCACAAGACCTGCAGAATCCTAAGGCTCACCAAAAACGGAACCTTCAACACCTTGCCTGCTCTGCATAGAAATTCTGTATCCATGAAGGTAATGAACATGCAATGATGTTCTGTTCACTGGACAACCTTCTAATGAACTATACACAGTTATTAATTAAAACTACCACTGTCTGCTTTGCTACCTTTGTGTGTCGTGTTTAAGCGGCTCACCATCATGTTGAAATCTGGCATGTGTTGGGGTACAAACAAGGTCTATGCCCTACCAGCGTCAGTTACCCTGTATCAGTACTATCAGATAGATAGAGGCTATTTTTTCAAGATCATTACATCTGCAAAGACAAGTCTTAGTCGACCGTTCATTCTTCCTGTCCTCTGAACTGCTGCTAGTTTTCCTCTCATGCCTGAAAGATGTCTAGAGCTGCTACCACAGTGATGGTCTCGCAAAAATCCTCCAGATGAACGATTCAGATTAGCTAGAATGAATAGAAGATCAATAGAGCGTAGCCGCCAGGCAGGACCCCGATGCTGCCTGTCACTACTACAGTCCAGATGTTTTTGGACTGTGGGAGGAAGCTGGAGTACCCAGAGAGAACCCACGCATGCTCAGGAGAACATGCAAACTCCATGCAGAAAGACCCCGGCCAGGATTCAACCCAGTGCTACCCACTGAAGAGGCGCCACCGAGGAGCCCAGCGACGCTAGAGAGAACCTGGGCTTGGAATTGAAGAACCAGGAACCCAGAACCTTCTTGCTACTCACTGCTCCACTGAGCATATTTTATATATATATATTTATATATATATTGAATTATTTATATGTTTTAAATGCAGTACTGGAACATATGATATTTCAGCTCAAATATTGATTTTTAGATGACACATGCACCTTTAATTGTGTTTTTGATAAATTACATTGCAAACCCAAATGCCTTCTGGCCTGTAATGCCCTTCTCTATCAAATTCTAGGAACCCATTCTTGCCAGCAAGATTGCAAACCCATCCGCCTGGTCTAGCCAGTGGTCAAATTGTCGGATTTCACTTGGACGGGCCGCCAGTGGAGGCTGGTTGGCAGTTATTTGTATCTATGCTTCTTTTAGGGTCTGTCTAAGCTTCTGTCTCCTTGAACTCCTCAGTGGGCACCCTCAGCAGATGGCTCACAGGGGACCGAGCCTGGTTCTGCTGGAGGTTTCTTCCTGTTCAAAAGGGAGTTTTTTCCTCTCCACTGTCGCTACAAGCATGCTTAGTGTGAGGATTGCTGAAGAGTCAATGAGTCGATGCAATCAGCTGGTTTTCCTTAGATAGAAAACTTTGAATCAATCTGACTGGATGATCTGGTGAACTGGAAAGTGCCTGATGATGTGAATTGGAGCTATAGAAATAAACTGAATTGAAATTGTTTGGAGTGTTTGGATAATGGAGGAAGAGAATACTCTTCTGCAGTTGGTTAAATTTAAGCTGAGTAAAACATTTTTTTCCTAAAAAAAAAAATGGCTGCCGTCCTGCAGTGCCATCCTGATCATTACAGGAGAGAAACCTGAACCTTGCAGAGTCAAACAGAGATGAGAAGTTGCTAGAAATGCATGCGAAAAAATGCGAAATGCAAAAAATATAATTTACATCCGACATGATGGCTGATAAGTTAGAGCTGAATTTATTACTGTTTGTAAGAATTAATCCAACAGAGCAGAATCCATTTTGGCTGTACCGAAGCGGCCCCATCTGTTCTCTGCAGCGGCTCCTGGCTGCCTCCAGCGCCCTTTGAGCTGCGCTACTGAAGCATGTAGTCAAAGCAGGCAGAGGGGAAAAATACATTTCTTTACTTTGCTTTGTGGCATTTTTTTCCACGTCATTACAATGCAGTAATGGGCGATCACAGAGGAAACAGATTGCTCCTCTACTTGCATCCAACAGGGCTCATTTTAATGTGCCACCATTATGCAACTCCCTGCTTTGTTACAGTGAAGAATAAGCGCTTTCCTCTGTGCACAAGCATCGATGTGTCTCAATAGAGAGAGTAGATGCTACTCAGATCTGACATGAGACAAATGTTTCATTCAAATGTTGCTTTCGCATATTGTGGAGGAAGTAATGAATTCGTGCTTGGTGGCAGCATGCTTGGTTCGCTGTGACAAGCCTGGGCTTGCTGCAGACGCAGCTCCACAGCAGCAAAATTAAATTTAATGTTCCATTCACCACAGGAAAGGTGCATAAATCACTGCTTTTCATTTGCATGGACTGTGGTGAGAAACCTCATCCCATGCAAAAATAAACCAGGAAGGAATATGATGTCAAAGGGAAAACAATGTAATTGCAGACTTTCTAATAAAAGCAAGAAACAGGCAGGCGGATTCATTTAGACTCTTGCTCTGATGTCAAGAAAATTATTAAAAATACAACCGCCTCATGTTGTTTGAAGTTTTATATTGTCCTAGTTAATAAAAAAAAAAAAGTTCATGTCAGCAAACTAAGGAGGTTAAACTAAGACTAAGTCCAGGGTCAGTCTCAGCAATGACCGAGAAAAACATCAATGTCTGCAGCTGATTTTATGATTTCAAATAGCAAATTCTTATTTGAGCTATTGGGATATTTTAAATAATTTATCTTTTCTATAATTGAAATGCATTAGAAGAGAAAGGTAAAAGAAGCTGAACTTCTAATGAGGTTATTAGATGTTTTTAACGTCAATCACTGTAAGTGTTATTCCGATGTAAACAGAAGGATCTCATACAGACATTTATCTTCTTACGTCTCCCTCAGCCTCGGATTCAGGAAGAGCAGTGTGGTTTTCGTCCTGGTGGTGGAATGCTGGACCAGCTCTACACCCTCAGCAGGGTCCTGGAGGGTCTATGGGAGTTCACCCATCCAGTCTACATGTGCTTTGTGGACTTGGAGAAGTTGATGGACCTAGTGTATTTTCATCTGGAGTATGGAGTACAAGACCCTTTAATAAGGGCTTTTAGGTCTTTGTACGACCGATGTCAGAGTCTAGTCCGCATTGCTGGCAGTAAAGTAGGGCTCGTTTCGGTGAGAGTTGGACTCCGCCAGGGGCTGCCCTTTGTCACCGATTCTTTTCATTACCTTCATGGACAAAATTTCTAATGGACAAAAAGGTGTTGAGGGGATCTGTTTTGGTGAAAGCCTTAGGATTGCGTCTCTGCTTTTGCAGATGATGTGGTCCTATGCCACTGATCAGGTAAGTGATCTGCAGCTCTCACTGGATCGGTTCGCCGTGTGAAGCGGCGAGGATGAGGATCAGTGCCTCCAAATCCGGGCCATGGTCTTGAGCCGGAGAAAGGGTGGGGAATTACTTGCTTCGGGTCAGGGGGTGTTAATCACCCCAAGTGGAGGCTAAGTATCTGGGGATCTTGTTCACGAATGAGGGAAAGAAAGGAGAAGGGAAATGGAAGTCAGTGAAAGGGAGCAATCAGTAAGTGGTCTATTACGGTCAGATGCGTGAGAAAGAAGAGCTGAGTCAGCGGCTCTCGATTTACCGGTTGATCTACGTTCCTACTGGTTCTGAACAGGAAACGGTTCCTGTTCAGAACCGGTTCGGATTTTTCAAATCCATGGCATCGTTTGTCAGCTCGTGAACGATTCTCTTTTCGATTCCCGCAGCACCAGAGCCAGGCGTCGGCTCTGGGGAGCCGCGACACTACGTCCGCGTTTTTTCACGTAAGTTGCATGAAGTTACGCCAAGTTTGAAGAACTATTGAGGAAGACAGCGAGCTGCGGTCACTTTGTGAATCAAAGCGTCTTTCCTTAGCCCAGAGGGTGAATCGGGAAATCCAGCTCTGTAAAGGCTTGCCCTCCATCCCTGCAGGGATAGCGCCACGCTGTGGTGGTGGAACAAGATACGCTGCCCTCGCTATCTGGACTGGCTGAAAGCTACACTCTGTGTGTGCAGGCACCTCATCCCATCTGAGGGTGTTGTACTCCCGCGGCTGGGAGACACCTTAAGCCCCTAAAGAAAAGGAATCCATTATCCTTCCAGAAAAAGCAGATATGCTCATCTTTCTGCAAAAGAACTGTTAATTTTCTCTACTACTGTTTTATAATTAGTATTTTTTTTGTTGTTATTTAAGTAGGTTATTATCCCATCATTTGTTATTAGACATTGTTGATGGTTGTTAAGTTTGTTCTTGTATTCATTTTTCATTTAAACACAGATGTTACTCAAGTTTCAATTTCCTGTGGACATCTTCATCTTGTTGATTTTTGTCAAAAACGCTGTTTTACCAAGTAGTTTATCTAATTCAGACAGTTCCTCTGTAAGGATATATAGTTATCATCTTCATTCTGCAGGTGAGAATGGAAATGAAAGCTGTAGCGCTCTTGGATTCAGGAACACCATAGTCTAAATCTCATGGAGATAATCCTACTGCAAAACCTGTATGAAGTAATGATCTCGATGACCCGACCCCGATGATAAGCAGGGGCGATGGATGGATGGATGTATGGATATGGATGGATATGTGGATGGATGGATGGATGGATGGATGGATGTATGGGATGGATGGAATGATGGATGGATGTATGGATGGATGGATGGATGGATGTTGGATGGATGGTGGATGATGTGGATGGAAGCATATGGGCGTCTCTAGATCTGCCGTAATGATCCACACAGTTGGTATTTACGTGATGTTTTAAAGTTTATTTGAGATTACAGTAAAATCACAGAAAGAGTCAGGAAATCACAGAAATGCGTTTACATTTAAAAACCTGAGTGCAGCATTGGACAGAGCTCAGCTTCATCCAGTAACCATGGAGCGCAGGATGGAGCCAGCCTCGGTTACCACCGGAGGGTACGGTGAGCAGGCCCAGATCTTACCTCGTTTCCTGCAGGAAACATTCCAATTTGGACCAAATCCGAGGAAGTTTTGGTCACTCTCTTTTATAGCAACAATTCCTGAAGACGTCGTCCTCTAATACTTTGAGAATGTGAAAGGCGTTGACAACGCCATGGCAATGAGTTTGCCAAACTGATTGTTTGTCATCAGAGGAGAATAATGTACACAAGTAATATTTTTCATGAAAATCTTTTATTCCTTTGATGTGTGGGGATTATTCTTGCAATGACGTGCAGCCCTGCCATTAAACTTAATATTACTATTATTGTCAAAACTAATGTTTTACCAAGTAGTTTATCTAAATTCAGATCTGTAAGGATATAAAGTTATCATCTATTCATTCCAGCAGAGTAGAGAATGGAATGAGAGCGGGCGTGCTTCTGATTCAGAACTTGAGTCTAAAATAATTGCTTGCTTTTCATAAGATGTCTCCTCTACATCTGCAAACCTGTATGAAGTAATGATCTTATGATGTAATGATGCGATGATGCAACAAATGATGATGTAATGATTTGATGATGTAATGATGCAATGATGTGAAGATGCGATGATGTGATGATGCAATGATGTAATGATGCCAAGATGATGATGTGATGATGTAATGATGCGATGATGTAAATGATGATGATGTAATGAAGCGATGATGCCAGAAATGAAATGTTGTGGCCCATGATACCAAGTTGTAATGATGCAAATGACCACGAATGATGTGATGATGTAATGATGCAATGATGTGGCAGACTGGATTTTTGATGATGCAATGATGTGATGATGTAATGATGCAATGATGATAATGATGTGATGATGTAATGATTTGATGATGCATGATGATGTGATGATGCAATGAAGCGATGATGTAATGATTTGATGATGTAATGATGCAATGATGATGTGATGATGTAAATGATGATGTAATGATGTGATGATGTAATGATGTGATGATGTGATGATGTGATGATGCAATGATTTGATGATGTAATGATGCAATGATGTGTGATGATGTAATGATGTGATGATGTAATGATGTGATGATGTAATGATGCAATGATGTGATGATGTGATGATGCAATGATGCGTGATGATGATGATGATGATGTGATGATGATGATGCAGAGGAATGATGTGATGATGCAATGATGCGATGATGTGATGATGCGATGATGCAACGATATGATGATGTAATGATTTGATGATGTAATGATGCAAGGATGTGATGATGCAATGATAAAATGATGTAATTATGCAATGGTGTAAAGATGCGATTATGTGAGTTTGGAGTTTGTCCCAAGTTTATCTTTTCAAGAAAGAATTGGGGGGAAAAAGCTTCAAGGTTGAAACACACAGCTTTACATTAATCATGTTGATTTTAATGATAAAAGAAACAGACCTATGTTAATCAGATTTTATTTATTATTCATGAAACTGTTCTGGCCAAATGCAGATTAATTACAAAATATATAAATGTAGAATAAATATTTCAACTTTTTATTCTAAGGGATATAGCCTACTTCTAGCTGGTTGGCACTGGAAGTAAAGGAAAAACCAGTGTGTGTTCTCATTATCGCCGCCCTCTTGGCTAAAAGTGTGCTGCAGGTGTGTAATGGGTAAAGAAAGCGCATGAGAAATTTCCCAGGATTCCTATTAACACACAGTAATCCTAGGATCCAGGACATGAACCTAGGAATAAAACTAACAGACAGGCTAACAGAAAGACAAGCAATGATCCCCAGCCCTTGAATACTCAAGGCTGAGCCGGAACTGAATATGCAACTAAAGAAGCAGGTGAGAGGAATAAAATTATAAAGTGAGGCAGGGGAGGGCAGGGAGAGTGAGGGTTACTAATTAGGGAGGAGCAAAACAGGCCAGATCGCGGCAGCAGACAGGGGCAGGAGGCGAGGCGATCAGCCTCTAACACCACCTCCTCCCCATCAGGAATGGTGAGTTTTGGGAGAAATCCAACATCATTGAATTTTTCACCCGACTTGCGTGGCTGGCTTGAGTCATCTGAACTCAAGCAAGGTTGTTCTGTAAACCCAGCAGCCGCGGGCGGGGATGGAATGAGTGAAATACAGTTCTGTCTGTAAAATTGACGGACCACGGTAGCTAATATGTCTTTCCACGTACACTGACGAAGCCACTTGTTGCACCCCAGCATGCTAATGTGCTGGGTTTGGACCCCACTTTTGCCTTCCAGAACTGCCTCAATTCTTGATGGCATAGATTCAACAAAGGTGCTGGAAGCATACCTCAGGAGTTTGGTCCATGATGACATGATGGCATCACACACAGTTGCCACCAAATTTGTGTTTTTTATCAACGATCTTTGGGCTCTCCCGTTCACCACGTCCCAAAGATGCTCTGATTGGATTGAGAGATCGCGACTGTGGAGCCATTTGAGGGCCATTTGAACTCATTTGTCATGTTCAGAAAGCAGTCAGTTGTTGATTCCAACTTTATGACATGGCACATTATCCTGCTGAAAGTAGCTATACCATCAGAAGTTGTTTACATTGTGGTCATAAGGGATGGACATCAGCAATAATACTCAGGTAGGCTGTGTGGCGTTGCAACGATGCTCAATTTGACCAAGGGGCCCAAAATATTCCCACACCATGACACCACCGCACCAGCCTGAACGTTGATACAGGGCAGGATGGATCCATGCTTTCATGATGAAGGCATGAAATTCTGATTTCCTACAATCAATACTTAACGTCGAGACTCATCAGACCGAACAGCAACATTTTCCTGTCTTTATTGTCCAATTTCCATGAGCTTGTGCAAATTGTAGCCTCAGTTTCCTGTTTCTTAAGCTTGAAAGGGGAGTACAGCACCGGTATTGGTCTTCTGCTGTTGCAGCCCATCTTCCTCAAAGATCTCCACGTGACTGTGCTCAGAGATGCTCTTCTGCCCACCTTAGGTTGTATACTTGGGTGGTTATTTGAGCCACTGTTGCCCTTCTATCAGCTCCAAGCCAGTCTGGCCATTCTCCTCTGGACCTCCTGGCATCAACAAGGCATTTCCGCCACAGAACTTCTGCCCGTCTCACTGGATGTTTTTTTTCTTTTCGACCATTCTCTGTAAAACCCTAGAGATGGTTGTAGCGTGAAAATCCCAGTAGATCAGCAGTTTCTGAATACTCAGACCAGCCCTTCTGGCACCAACAATCATAACCATCGCTCAAAGTCTGCTCAAATCACCTTTCTTCCCATACTGATGCTTTGGAACTGCAGGAGATTGTCTTGACCATGTCTACATGCCTAAAAGGCACTGAGTTGCCGCCATGTGATTGGCTGCTTAGAAATTAAGTGTTAACGGTTGTGCTGGACACGCCTACCTACAAGTGGGTTAATACCTGCATTCGCCTTTGCTTTTAGGGCTTTCAGCACAAATTGCACAAATATCCAAGGCAGCGAGGGTTCACTACAGGAGCTTCATATTCCCCTTCTATTTGTTTGGTTTCCGGATAGACGAGTCATAGCAGCTCCATCTCACTTTGCGGAGCTGAGTCCCATGTGGTTTTTAGGACGTACAGTGTGAGCAGGTAGATCGTCGGGCTGAACATAAATCATGAGCTCACGCTGTACGACTTAAACCCTGCGGTTTAGTCGCATAGCCGCGGAGCAATGTAGCTGCCCGCGTGCAACGACTAAAATAATCGCACAGTGTACGCCCAGCTTTAGCTTAAACTGCAGGCAGTAAACTGTCCTGAATCAGGACACAACAGCATAAAGAGTTATTGACCTACATAGCAGCACTGCTCTCATATTCTTCCTTGTTTCTCTAACAGAGCAGAGAAAGGAAATGCGACAACAGGAGTGGAAAAGAGGGCCGGTCCTCCAGAGGCATGATGGGATTAGATGTACGGGCAGCCCTGGATGGAGAGGTTCAGGTGTAACAGCTCACCCCTGTGGGTAAAGAGATTACCAACAATGAGAATAATCAAAAGAAAAGTTTCTGCACTCCGCACACACCCTGAAACGTCTAGAAAGTCTTCAAACAAATACCCAGAAAAGGTTTTTTATTATTTAAGTGTAGAGCTGGCGGCCGGCAGCACAGGTGCTGGCCCTGTGAACCCCGGCAGCTCCACTCCACTCTACAAACCTAATAACACACAGCGGAGGGATGACAGGCTTTTATATTAAAAGCCATATATTTTGATTAATTCTTCTCTTTGTGAATTGCTTCCTTGGAGAAGCAGACAGATGCAGAGGATGTCCCGTCAGAGCAGAACCACAGATCTCTTTCATATCACAGTGAAAACACTCCAGCCTGATGGATACAAGGATGACATAAAACGTAACACAAGTAGGTCAATTAATGATCACTTAAACTTTATTGGAAATAGACGACATCACAAGACAAGAAACTGAGAAGTGAAGCAGCGAAAAATTTACCTGCATCTGGAGTCGATCCCCAGAGCAGGTTTTAGATAATGTTCCAGTGTTTAAGGTTTCCTTTAAGGGCTGTTCAAAGACTTCAAGAAAACAAAATGGCCTCTTGTGGTTGAAACGTTTTTGCTCTTTTTCTTCAGATTCAAAAGTTTGAGCTTGAGCCGTTCTGCACATCTAAGTTCAAATCCTGGTGAGTCTCCCTCCAACAATCAGGCATCATTTCTGCTGCTCTGAGCCCTGGAAGCCAAATCTCCTCCTGCCCCACCCCCACCTGTTTACAGCTGGTTCCTCTCTTTATATGTAAATAACTTTGACGTGTCCTTCACCAAGATCTTTGCTGTTAAAACTGCTTTGCAACTTCTGTTGGCATGAAGCTTAAAAAAAGAGAGATTTAAAGGTGATTTAGATCAAATATTCTAATTAAAAAAAAAAAAACAACAGAAGAAACAAAACAAATTAAAAAATTAGAAATGCCACAAAACTAACTAAAAAATGCATGTAAAAAAATAAAGAACTGTAAGAAAATACCATAGAATGTGTAGAAATATCTATGAATGTCTTTAAACGTCTATAATGTCTATGATGTCTTATATTGTCTGAATCACACCGAAAGGAAGAAGGACTGAAGGCATGAAGTGATAAAAAATTACTTACTTTAATTCATTCATTGTGTAAGAATTGGTCTTTTTAAAACCTCTACAAGATCATTTTAATTCCCCTTTACATCTTTTGATTTATGAGTGCAGAGTTTCATTAATTATGTCCTCAGAGCTGCAAGGCCAATTCTATTCAGTTTATTTCTATCATGTCCAATTCACATCAATATGTCATCTCAGGTCACAGATCCAGTTCACCAGATCATCCAGTCAGATTGATCTCAAAGTTTTCTATCTAAGGAAAAGCAGCTGATTGCAATTTACCTCATTGACTTCTTCAGCAATCCTCACACTAAGCATGCTTGTCTCCTTGACAGTGGGGAGGAAAAACTCCCTTTGAACAGGAAGAAACCTCCAGCAGAACCACATGGTTTCAGTGTGAGCGCCATCTGCTGAGGCCCACTCCTGGGGTTCAAGGAGACAGAAGCACACATAGAAAAAGAAGCGCATAGATACAAAAAGGCAACTGTCAACCAGCTCCACAGGTGCCCCCCGGTCCAGGAAACACACACACAGCCAGGCAGACGCAGGCTCCGGAGCCGTCAGCTCCCCATGTCGTGAGGATGAAGAGAGCACATCCAGTTAGTCAACAGTCAGAGAGAAACAGGGACTACACTGTGAACTGCGCCAAGCTCCAACATCTGTGAAACAAAGGTGTTGATGGCAGCAGCACAGCTGGATATTTTCTCCAGGATGCGGAGTCACAGCCAAAACAGGAACAGACCAGATGAAGCTACTTCATGAGAAAAAGCAGAGAGAGCAGAACGCTAGGACATTGAACTAACAGATTCTGCAGGAGATGGGAGAATGGAGATAGAAATGGAAGCAGAATGATGAAAAAAGGGGTCCCTTTATGTCCTCCAGCAGTCTAAGCCTATAGCAGAACTATAGAGATAGATCTGGGATAACCTGAGCCACTCTTAACTGGTACTGCAACAAATGGCCATAAATGGTCTAACTGAGAGGAGAGTTCAGGATATAAAATAATGGTTCTCTAACAAGCTAGACTGTTTCTCAGGGATTATTTCACAACAATATGCGATATTTCTTTGTCATCACTGTCTTTGTTTTGCGTAAAGATATGTGGAGACCTTCACAGCCTTCCTGCAGGGTTTTATTTAGCGAGAGACCAATGCTGTAGTTCAAGAACAGGGCAGAACACTATCCCAATTTGTGAGGAGCTGTTGATTGTCGCCTAGAGTTAGCCGCGCTAGCAGCGCTTAAATAATCTGCCACCAAAAGCTGGGACCTGGAGGCTTAAATAGCAGCAGGAACAGGTGGATCTAGTAAGAAATAATGAACATAAAGCAGAGCAAAGCAGTTGAGATCAACAAGGAGAAAACCCAGCCTTAAGGTGCCAAGATAATGAACCTTTGAAAGAGATTAGATCAGATTAGATCAGATTAGATTAGGTTAAAGGGAGATTCCAGCTGAGGGTTGGAGTTGCTGCTGCAGCAAGATCAGAGGAAATGGGATCTTGAAGGCAGATCTTTGTAATCCAACAAAAATCATCAGAGATGCAGAAAACAGGAGGAATCGGCTGAGCAGGGCTGGAAAACTTCAAATAAGCTGGTAGAGAGGAAACAGAGCGAGATGCAGAGGTTGAGTCTTCGATGAAGGGTGCGATAGATCGTCTCTTACAACGGGATTCCGAACGGTCGTCCACGCTACCCTCTTCTGCTCAAAGTGTTTAAAAATGTACATTTAGTTCCATTTTGTAGAGAACAGAAACCTGTCTTACTACAAAACTCAGTATGAAAATAAGCTTCCACTAATTTCATGAGTAATGCTGTCATCAAAACCTGGGAAACATGGTCAGACGGTAACAGTTAATACTTGATAGGTTGGTGATTGTTTTATTCAGTAATGATGTTCAAGTTCAGTTTATTCAATCTGGTTTTTATAAAAGCAAACTTCTAAAAGGGTTTAAAAATAAAAAAGCTGTAGATTTCTTTCCAAACTTAATCTGATCTACAGGTTTATCATCTATACTATTAAGGTGTTAAGTAAAGGTGCATCTCGCTCTCCTGAGGACCTCTAATGAGGGCCGATGTTTCCGTCCTGTCTTCTTCTCTTTATAGTTTTAGTTCATTAAATCATGAGGATGTGTCTGATTTCCTGATGCTAAATTCTTTTTAAGGGTTTCATTTCTGCTGCTCATCAGTTGGTTGATTTATTTTTTTCATCTGATCACCGCTGACATATAAGCAGAGATTTCTGTGCAGCAATATCTGCGTCTAAAGACGGTGAAGAAGCGCTTCTGCTTATTAAACGTCTGCAGCAGCTGCTGCATCTTCTTCATGTGAAGTGTCAGACGCTTTATGTTTAAACACACAGCACTGATATCCTGGAAGTAACTGAAATAAATGTTCTGTAAAGTATCCATTTTATCTTTTGATAAAAGATATTAAATGCATTGCTAAAATAGGAGTACTCAACCTTAAAGGGTTCAAGTTTATTTATTTATTTACCTGCAGTAATAATTTCAATGCAGGAAAATCAAAACTCCTGCTAAGAATTTAATTAAAGAGCCTGATAGCAAAAATAAAAATGATAATAGTGACTCATATCTTTTATTTCAATACAATAAAAACTATATAATTTAAGCAAGGTCTTATTTACGTTACTAAAAAATAGGAGTGGATTTTTTATAATTCTTAATATTAATATTTTCTGAAAACTTCTCTAAAGTTTCTAATTGCAGAGATATTAGTGAGGAAGAGCAAACTAAATGATTCCATTCATGACCTTCATTAATGTTTAGCTTTCAGGAAAAAGGAGGAATTCCATCATTATAAGGTTATTGTATGATTTAATAAAACTAAAACTGAATGTTTTTTTAAATTAATTTTACACCAAACTGAAACCAAATTTTACACCCCTCACTTCAGTGGAGGCATAAAAAAATACAGATTAATAATAATAATAATTAAAAAAAGGATAAAAATGACTTTTTTTCCCCCCTATATTCCTGCCTCTCCTGCTTCTCTCCCAGAAGGATGAGCTTTGGAGACGCCTGGTCTGCTGCAGAGGTAGGATCCCAGGCTGGAGGCGCTGGGATGGAGAGGAGCTGTGAGAAAAACACACAAGATCATCCAGAGGCGATTCAATTTGAAAGTAGAGCTGCAAGAAATTTCTGTACCAATGAGCACAAAGTATCTCATTTGGCGAAGAACAAGCACACACAGGGGCGTGGGTGGGGGGAATGGGAGTGTGCAGAGCAACCGCTGACGAACTAAAAAAAAAGCCAGAAAAAAAATCCCTCTCCATTCCAACTTGCAAATAAAAAAGCAAAGCAATCAATCATGTCAGGAAGCCCTCATTCCTCGCTGCTCCTAGCAGGCGGCGGCAGAATGAAACCGGACAAGACTAGAATATGCAAACTGGTCCTCTACTGGGTGGGGGGGTGGGGGTCGGACAAGGAGATGGTGATGAAGAGGTTCAGAAAGATAAATGGTCGTTCCAGAGGCCAGCGCGGCTTTTTAAAAGTTTACCGTCAAAAACACTAATTAATCACTGCAGCTGAGGCTATTAATCATATATTAATGAGACGGCTTCTTTACTTTGGCCCCTCAGGAGCTGTGAGGCCCCTGGAAGCCAAACATCCAGGACTCAATCTGGTACTAATACATGCCTAACAGCGAACAGGTGAAGCTCAATCAGGGAGGAGAATCCAACCAAAGCTCAGGGATTGGCTGTTTCCATGGCAACCTCTGATCCACAAACAGAAGCTTCAAGACTTTTAGACATTTCATGTATTTACTGGATCCCATAATCAAAGAGAAACTGGTTAATCCTTTTCATATCAGATGTCTACATTTCCTCTAAAATTATACTTTTCCTTTATTAATACCAAGAACTAAAGTGATAAAGTATGGCGTAAAAAAACCTGGAACACGGTTGGAATCTACCTCTGGGCACAGACTGACCTTTAAGACCAGGTTAATGACTCACACGTTCGAGATCATCCTAGGCCAGATTAACGTGGTCACTAACCTGTGTTTCCCTCCTGCAGAGGTTACCGCCTTAGACGCCCTATACGCCCCTGCAGATCCGACGTTTTTAAATAAACGCCTTCAAATTATCTGACTGTCCGTCTGTCTGCCTTGAATACTGGCTGATCTGTAGTGAGCCGTGACATGGAGGATATGCTAACATCACCTTTAAAGAGATTTACTAAACCTGAAACTGATTACAGAGAGCACTGTAGAGATCTGAGTCCTTATGTTTCCTAACAGAGCACTTCGCTCTCAATCTGCAGGTTTACTAGTGGTTCCTAGAATTTCTAAAAGTAGAATGGGAGGCAGATCTTTTAGTTCTCAGGCTCCTTCCTGTGGAACCAACTACCAGTTTTTAGTCCGTGAGGCAGACACCCTGTCTACTTTTAAGGCTAGGCTTAAAACTTTCCTTTTTGATACAGCTTCTAGTTAGAGTGGCTCAGGGTATCCTGAGCTATCTCTATAGTTCTGCTGCTATAGGCTTTGGAACTGCTGGAGGACATATAGGGACCCCTTTTTCATCATTGTATCTGTATTCACCCACTCTGCAGAATCTCTTAGTTCAATCTCTAACATTCTGCTCTCTGCGTTTTCTCATTAAAGTAGCTAAATTTCCCCATGGCAGTAGAGCCTATTCTATTGTATTCTTGTCAGGGGCTCAAAACGTTGGGCCAAGAATTCAAGCAGACAGATCAGTTTAAGAAACAAGCCTTTATTCAATAAAGCGTGCGGCTGCTGGAAACTCTGCAGGAGTAGAGGCTCAGGTCAGTGACTTCAAACAAAGAATAACAATGAGCATGAAAGCCACCAACCTGGCAAAGTTCAGTCTGTACCTAGAAGAAGGAGTAAAGTCCAGAGGAGCGGAACGCTGCTGTTTGTTACCGAGATGGAACCAGAGATCCAGAAAAGAAGAGAAGAGGAGCGGCTTCTTGCAGCTGCCAGAGGAACTGAAGGATCCAAGAGGTTAAATCCAAGGCGAGGTCAGAAGACAAATCCAAGGTCGACAACAGCCTGAATCCAGGCAACAGCCTGAAAACAGGGGACATGCAAACATAGCAAAACAGGGGCGACCTAAACTAAGAAGTCTGTGGGCAGACATAGATCAGAAACAGGCAGAACTAAACACAAACAGGAACGCTAGAATAGTCTCACACTAAACTGGAATAATCTGCCACCAATGGCTGGAAACGGCTTCAATAGCAGCAGGAACAGATGGATCTGATGAGTGGTAAAGAGTGTTGGGCGGAGCAAAGCAGATAATTGAAAAAGGAGAAAAACCCAGCCTTGATGCCAAGATCATTCCACATTCTATTCTATTCTATCCTATTCATCTTGTCTGTTTCCTGTTTGGCTGTGACTCCATAAGGAAGAGAAATATCAGCCGTGCTGCTGCCATCAACACCTTTGTTTCTAGATGTTGGAGCTGGCCTGTTTTCCAGTGTAGTCCTGTTTCTCTGACTGTGACTAACTGGATGTGCTCTCTTCATCCTCTGATATGGGAGCTGCTCGAGGCTCAGCTGCCTGCCTGGCAGCCCTTAGATTCTGGACGGGGCCGCCTGTTTGTTGCCAGTATTGCTGCAACTTTTGTATCTCTGCTTTAACTCCTTGCAACCCCAGTAGGTATGCAGCTCCTGGAGCTCTCACTGAGCCTGCTACTGCTGGGACCTCCTTCCTGTTCAAAACAGTTTTTCCTCTACTGTCGCTACAAAGCAACCTTATTGTGAGGGATTGCTGGAAGGAGTCTTTGCTTCGCATGCAATAACTGGTGTTTCTCTTGGCGCAATGCCTGTGTGGAGCCGGTTGAGAAGCTGCAATAAACTGAACTGAAATTAAATAACATGGTCTCGGACTGGATTTAAAACCAAACATAGTGTCACCGTCTCCAATCCTTTTATCATATTTCAGAGCCTAATCCTGGTAGGACAGGCAATACGGTTGGAGAGGAATAGACCATTTGTGAGTGTATATGACCTGTGAGTTTCCCCTGCAGAAATGTTTATCACACAGTGGCCATTAATAAACTGCAGGAGTGCATTAAATAGTGCAGGTGTCAGTGAATACTGATGGAGAGAGCTGCAGTATGCAGATCAGGCTGAAGGTCAGGCTGCTGCTCTCTGAACCTCTGCACCCACATAGTAATGTGCAACACTAGGAAAACTACATAAACTACTTGACCGGTATCATCAGACTAATCCCAAACATTTCACACTTTGTGCTGAAAACAGCAGTAAAAGTTCTGAAGGTTTATGTTTTGAAACTTCACAGATTTTCTCCATAACAGAAAAAACATTATTTTGTTTTATTTTATAGTATTTTTTATGAGATTAGCCAGGCATACGCTACAGCTCAAACTGTACGATGAGAGTGCAGGGTTTAAAAGCTCACCATGTTTGTTCTTAAGCTGTACAGCCCGACGCTCCGGTGCGATCTACCTGCTCACATTGCACGTCCAGAAACCACATGTAGGACTCGCAGAGAAATGCTGCTGGTCGGACTCGTCAGTCTGGAAGAAGAAGAACTTGCGCAGTACACGAGGTTCTGGTAAATCGGCTTGTAGTTCTGCTTCAACAGCAGGTTTTCCCACCAACACCTCAGGAGGACCCACTGAATTTCAAACATGTTGGATTTTCTCCCGACCTTCTGATTCCTGATGGGGGAGGTGGTCGTTAGAGGCCGATCGCCCCTGCGTTACCCTCTGTGCACTACGCCACACAGGATCAGGCTGACAGTCAGCCCGATTGGAAAATTCTCGCACGACTGGAAAGTCGCCCCGAAAAGCTTAAAAAATCGCATTGTAAACCCAGCTTAAGACTGGCTTAAGTATAACACCAAATAAAAATAAACCAAAGATCAACAAAACATAAATACTAAGATAGTGAAACTGAGAAATAAAAACTGATAGTCAAGTGCTTTTTGTTTTACTAACTTGACTGATCGGCGCTCGCCTTACCCGCAAAGCGGGTGAGAGGTAAAAAAAAAAACGGCAGAGGGGCTGTCAAACTGTCACGTAGCACTGACGTCACTGACGCAACGCTACGTGACATATATGCCCGCGCGCCCGTGCCCATGCATGCATGATCGACAAGCCAAGCTTTAAAAACTTCTTGGCAGTCGTAGAGGAGAAAAAAATATGTTGTGAATAATGTTGTGAATTGGCACTTAATAAATAAACTGAATTGAATTTGAAATACTGCCCGCCAAGTTGGTTCTGTCTGTTCCAGGGCATTAAGTTACAAAAAGTTATTGCCACAATGTTTCTTTTATGAAAGAATTGTTATTGTCCTGGTATTTATTTAGGGTTTTTCTTTATCTGTTGTAGTTGCTAACTTCATATGTATTAATAAAAAGCAGGATTGTGATTGTTTTTTTTTCCCCACAGTCCTCATTTTCACTTAAAAATAAAAAGAGCAGACATTTACTCCTAAAACTAGAAAAGGTTGTAACCACAAATGTCAGTTAAATACTGTAAAAAATAGTTGTTTTTGAAAGAAAAAAATAAAGATGCAAAATTTAACTGGAAAAAAAATTGCGTGTGTGCTTTTTTAAATTGTATTTTTCATTTACCAGTTCAAGATAATGATCATTCCATAGATATAATAGTAACCTTTAAGCTATACCGTCTCAGTGACGGCAAGCATGAAAATTATTGCAATCTCTATTATTTTTACTTCCTGAATCGAAAGCGCATTAGAATTCATTGTGCTGCATTAATTGATAATTGTGTGACATGGCCTCTCAAGACTTTGAGACCTCAATTTAACTTGCAAAATTATGACTGCACGTCAGCCAAACCCCCGCCCAAGACAGTATCACAAGTCCCTCCAACCGAGGTATGCCTTTGCCCCCCACGGTGCTTTGAGGGCACGCCAACATTCCTCTGGTGGACTTTCTCTTCCTCTTTGGGGACTGATTGCTACTCAGTTCACATGATGGCTGACATCAGAAACAAATTCCTGCTAAACAGATTGTTTCGGATGCTGACTGGAGGTCTGAGCCTAAATAAAAAAGGAAGTCCTTTTCCTTGAGATGTACCTGACTGGAATAAAAGAACTTCCCTGCTCTGGGCCTCGCTATGCTTAGCTGCTAACACTGGATATGTCAGATACCCAGCTTTGTAATGATGTAGAGCAGAGGTACAGGTCTGGCACAAGCCAGGGAGACTTTTTAGCAAAAATAATTCGGTTACTTTGACGACTTTTGATCATTTCCTGTGTTTGCTGTTGCATGAAGACGCGTTACCAAAATCAACCGCACAGTATGCCATGCTAACATAACTGATGTTCATGTGTTTTTTTATATGCTCAGCTACATTTAGATGACCAAATTATGACTCAAAAGTCAGTTCATGGGAATCCTCATGTTTGCTACCTGCTAGCTCACTCATATAAGGCTAAGAATTAATTGACTAAAAGTTATTTGTTTCCATGGGAGCTCGGCCTGTTTTCCAGTGTAGTCCTGTTTCTCTGACTGTGAC